>JAXDDX010000001.1:17700000-17705000 GCA_034670405.1 Hoplostethus atlanticus
CGCAGGAAAGGAAGGGAGAAATTAAGAGAGAAAGATGGCTTGTAGTCACAAGAAGCAGCACGCAAAGTCGCTAAATACGTGTGCAGATCAAGGAAGAAAGGTAGAAACGATTGAATTAATGAAAGAATGTAGATAATGATTTAGTGAAAATAATGATTTATCTATTAAGAAATAGTAGTCAGACCTGCCTTGGTTGTAGATAGATAGATAGATAGATAGACAGATAGACAGATAGACTACTACTAAAGTGACCTGTCTATAATCTTGTTTGGGTATGTGGATCATATCATCCTATCATCTGTTATTCAAGGTCAGCTCTAGGACATCACGGCAGTCACAAACTGTAATGGGCATTGTACACCAACGGCTGTTTTTCAGACAAGTTTGACTGCAGCATGTGAAAATGTTGAAAATAAATCGGAAGGTTTGTGTCGTTGGAGGACAATGGTGAGTGCGCGGGTGTGTGTGTGGGCGGATGTATATTGGTGTTGACTCAAGGATATTTTCTTATTCATGTAGTTTCTTTTTGAGGTTGTGAGAGTTTCTTTTCCTGACACTTCTTCATATATAGCGCCCAAGCGATTCAGCATCCCATAAATACAGAGTGGTGATCTAGCCATGCTTTAGTATTCATTGGTCCATTTGTGTTGACTACTGGATCGTGTCTTAACAATAATGTTTCAAGCTTGATATTTAATTTCTCTATATCAACAGTATTTCATTAGTGCTGATAAAGGCGGCTTAGATGCTGCAGGGAGAGAAATGCTTTCACTATTTGTGGACAATTTTAGTATGATTTTTCAATCTCCCCCCTCTATCTTAATCTTAATCTTAATAAGGGTAAGGATGTGTTGCATATATGCAAGACTTCTTGTCTCTTGTTTCTATATTGAAGCCTATGGGTTTAAACATACAGGCCTCAAAGAAGTCATCTCTGTGATTCACTTTAGAGAGGGGGTTATGGTTGGGTAGGGATGTATCTGTGATACATTTATTTTTTATTATAGCTACTTTTATTCTTTATTTATGGGGTCTCCAATCCTCTGCCTTCTTCTGCTGTACTGTGTACTGTATAAGTGGTTATAGATGCCTGCCACCTTTCATCTTTAGCCTGGACCAGCCAGGAGCTGTTCCAAAGCCCTGAGGATCTGAGCACACTGGCTGCACACTGGCTCATAAGTAATAAAAAGATCTGACATGGGGGCCAGATCATGCAGGGCCTTAAAACTTAGCAGTAAAATCATAAATTAAATTCTAGAGCAAACTGGCAACCTGTGTAGGAAGGCAAAATAGGTGTAATATGATCCCAACTCTTAAATGTGGTTAAAAGTTTAGTGGCTGCATTTTATAGACGGTAGAGGGAATTCTGAAGTGGAGGGAGTTACAGTAATTGGGACGAGAAGAGATAAAGGCATCGATAACCTTCTGAAGGTCAGCAAAGGATGATAAAGACCTCATTTTGGAAATATTTTTCAATTGGGGGACTCAAGACCATGCTCTTAACTTGGTCATCAAAACAGAGATCAGAATATAATATTACACCCAGATTTCTAGAAGCAGGCTTTACATAGGCAGATAGATTATTAAGATAACCCTGTAGCAGCTTGATGGAATTAGGTGGACCGAATAGTACAATCTCAGATTTGTTTTCATTTAATTGGTGGAAGTTATGAGACATCCAGTAGGCCTACTTGGTATCAAAGAGGCAAGCCTTAAAGTGGGTTAACCTGGGTTAACATACATCTAGGTGTCATCTGCATAGCAAAAAATGTTATGTTTCTGGTCTGGCCAATTCCTTTTCTAAAACCTTAGCTAAAAAGGGTAGTATCGACCTTTTTTAGTAGGTCGATACTTTCTAAAAGTTTTTTTTCTCAGGAGTGGTTGAATTGCAGCATGTTTGAAACAAGTGGGAACTGATTGTCCAGTGGTTAGGAAGCTGTTCATAGTTGCTAAACTGTTTCAAGGACCTCTTTGTTAGTTGGGGTGTCTAGAGGACAGGATATGGATTTCATTTGAGATATTGTTATCTTCAAAGGTGAGAGAGAGATGGGTTCAAAACACCTCAGTACTGACAGGTCTTTTCTTTGAAATAATTTAAAAACTCCTTGCACATATCAGGGGAGGCATGAGAAAGAGGCTGGAGGAGGGGCTGATGACTGAGTCTATAATCTTCAACAAAAGCCTGGAGTTATGGGAGTTAATAGCAATAATATCAGAAAAGTGTTTTGAGCTGGCAGTATTCTGGTAAACATTCTTTGAAATACCTAAATTCATTTGCAATTCAGTAGCTCTCCATTTGCCTTCTGCCTTTTCTGTTGATTTAGCCAAGATTTGGTCTTTCTATGCTTCTATGCTGTTAGATATAATGAACTCTTGGCAAATAAAAAGATTTGTTGGACAGGGATCTTACATTCAACTGACCAACCTTAATATATTTAGAGGCAACAAGAAGAGTCACAGGGAGACACTGAATATTGATTAGGTTGTTTTTGTCAGCAGATACTCGAATTATGAGCTAGTTCTTCCAATTCCATGAAAGGAAATGAGTGGTTCAATGGGCACAGTAGGCACATAGTGTGGTGAGAAAACAGAGACCAGGCCATCTGCAATGGCTAAAATCAGACAAGCTTCCTCAAAGTTTCTGGCCAGAGGCTTCATTCCCCTGCGGCTAGGATACTGCTGAAACGTAGACCAACGGCAGTGCAATAGTTCTGTAGAATGAGTGGTATGAGTCGGCATATGATCAGACAGTATACAACTCTTTCCAAGGCTCTCAACAGTTGCAGTCGGTACCTCCAAGTCATTATGTCATTTCTCGGATTGTCTGAGTCTGATATCATTGGAGCCAGCATGAATAATAGAGTGTACACTTGGGTATAGCTCAGTTGAAGCTGGGGTAGGTACATTGATGTCCAAGACTTTGGCACAGGGAAACAGCTGATGCCTTTGGAGAATTGGAGCTATTAACCACCAGAAAGTCTTGGTTTTTGTCAGGGCACCCACCAGCATAAGTTACATTAAATATACTGCAAAGTTGTAAAGTTATACATTCATACAGTTTCTATTCTATTCGATTCTTGCATTCCATTAGCATTGCATTCCAACACCACTCAGCCATCTTGGTAGGAAAACAATACAATTAAATGTCAGGTACAGCCAATGATCAGTATGTGTGGCAGTCCATATTAGGAGAAAATATCAGGAGACTTTCATGGCAGCGCCCTGTGGTTCAGCAGCATATTCACGCCGCATACCATGTACATGTGATGTTGCGATTTCGAATGTGGTTCATGACCGTCGCTGCACCTCGCTCTCTGACCTTAACTGTCACTAGGCGCACCGATAAGCAATGGCAATAAGAAATGGCAAATAAACATGTTAGAGCAGCCTGAGTTCTAGCTGGGATGAATGGTAACAGTGTGGGCTTATGTTGAGCTAATGGCAGACTGTTGTAGCTCTACAATGAAGCAGTCTGCCATATGATGTCAGCCAGGCAGTGAGTCACAGCCAGACCCAGTACAACACAACACCCATTCTGTCCTTCTGCTGTTCCCTGCAGTAAGACACACACACAAACCTTCACATGCCGTCACCTGCACCATGCGCACAACATACAACATGCTCCACTCAGGCTGCGTTCGCACTGCACACTCTCAGAAAAAAGGGTACACAATTGTACCCTTTGTCACTGGGGCTGTACCCGATAGAAAGGGTACAGCCCCAGTGACAAAGGGTACAATTGTGTACCCTTTTTTCTGAGAGTGCAGCTGAAAGCGTCCCAATTCAGATTTTTTTGGGGGTTTTCTAATCAGTGTGAACAGCAAAAAGCTGCATGGAGTCGCAGTTTTTCGGTTCCGATCTGGGCCACGTGGATGTGTGGTGCAAAATCGGGATCCCGAGACATGTGGTCCACTTGTATTTGAATGCTCAAATCAGAAATTGTCATCATCGCCATGAAGATGAGTAAATGTTACATCATTCACCTGAGACAACCGTCTTTCAGCCAGCATTAGCACGGAGGGCGACACACAACAACAACGGAAAGAAAGCCAAATAGCCGACTTAATTGTCTTTTGTTGCTGTTACTGTCCACGCCCGCCTCCTTTTGACATTGCTGTCAGTTCATGCTGGTATCTTAGATGGGCGACATCCTAGAATAGATATGAGCAGAGATCAGGGAGAACAAGAGTCATCTGAAAACAAATCAGATATGAGCAGATAAGAGTTGTTGATCCCCTTCATGACCCTCTCTCTCTCTCTCTCTCTCTCTCTCTCTCTCCCTTTATTTACTCTTTCTCTCGCTAACCTAATTCTCGTCCTCCTCTTTCCAGACCCCTATGAGGACCATTCAGGCTCTCTGCGTCTGATCACCATTAAGCCCATGACAGCCCAACCCACCTATTCCTACCCCTCCTCCTCTTCCCACAGCCAGGACTCAGTGGTCCTGAACGGAGAGGTGAGTGTACACACACACACACACACACACACACTTAAAGACACACAGTACCACAAATGAACACGCTTGTATGCACACACATGTGCATCATACACACTCAGATACACACCTCCAGGACTCAGTGGCGAGGTGAGTTCATGCTCTCAGCATTCTGGGAAAAAAAAAAAGTTGTTTGTGAGTTTGTTTGGTAGTTATATATTAGTACCAAAACTTTTTTTTTTTATTGTTAGATATCGGATATCGGATAATCAGCCAGACAGATGTGTAGCCTCTGTTGATGTGGTATTGTTATTTTACATCACATTCTTCTTTAGTTTCAGGCGTCTGTTTTCCTGCCCTCTCTGTACTGTAATATTATCATAACGCCTCCTCAGGGGTGCATTTCACTGACATATTATACTTTCAGACTGTAGCTGCTGTTGCTCCTCTCCTCCTCCTCCCTCCTGCCACCTCCCTCCATGCCAACTTGTCTCCTTTCGCTCTTCTCCTCCCCTTCCTCCTTCTTCCTCGACCCCCAAAGCACCTCGCTGCAGCTCAGACAGCG
>JAXDDX010000001.1:17710000-17762500 GCA_034670405.1 Hoplostethus atlanticus
GCCTTTAGCTTCAGATGCATGACTAAATCGTAACCGTGTTCTCTGTATCGTGATTGGCTGCTGCAGGGTTTCAGGTTCACCCAGCTTCCTGATATGGGCATCGGGTCTCCGCCCCCTCTGATCCCCTCGCGACCAGGACCGCCTCCTGGGACCTCACTACGGCGGTACAACAAAACACACACACATACACTCACACATACATAGACAGACACACACACATATACGCTCATGTACGTTTTTTTTTGTGGTTAGTACTCAAGTAGTCGTTCTGTTTTATGGGATGTCAATGTTAGCTAGCGATGCTGGCTGCAACACCTCCATTGCGTTGAGTGTACAGCCCCATAAATGCATTTGGAGAGCAGACTTGAAGGATGTGCTCGTGCACCGCATTTATAATCACTCTCTGATCACTTCCTGGCCAATCAAAATGCATCGTAAGAACTAATCACTCCATGATATAGGTATATAAATTATTAGTAGAGAGGGCGCAGGAGTATATGGTGTTAATAAAGGCACCACGGATGGAGGGCTGAATGCCCTCCATCCATCCTCTTCCAGTAGCCAGCCTCCATCTCTCTCTCTCTCTCTCTCTCTCTCTCTCTCTCTCTCTCCTCTCCCTCTACTTCACGTTCCCTCTTCATTAGTGTGGGCAAGGCCCATATGTTACTCTGCATCATTTGAACTGAGCAGATCCTTCATTTAAATGCTCTTGCTGTGTGCAGCCCGTGTTGCTGGGCACTTTAGCACTGCAGAGATTGATTGACTGTTCGGCTGCGTGGATTGCGCGGCGGGGCGCGGTCGCCATCTAGTGGTGAAACTACAGAGAGCAACACTCGCAAGTAGTGAAAAGGCTGTATGTGCTTGCAAGCTGACAGAAACAAACAAAATGCAAAAAAACAGTAGCTGCACAACCGCTGCTCTAATGAAAAAAAACATTCTGATGTTTAGGATATAATTCAGTATTTAGTGTGTTGACTGAAGCAGCTATGTTGGTATTGGAATTGTCAAATTCATACTCATTTTCTTTTAAATCAAAGCTATGAGGGTGTGGCCATTTAGCCATCAGTAGAAATATTTGAGTAGTCAACTCATATCAGCCATCAGACGGTTAGAGGACTTGCAGTGCAGCATTTTGACTCCTCTTTAGTATGCACTGTAAGACAGGAGCTTAGAGGAGGCGTGTGAATGGTACATCGAGACAGCAGGCTCCAGGACTGACATCATTCTGTCGTCTGGGCTCCTACCGCCGTGCAACATGTTATCCAGTGTTTCCAAACTTGGCAGGGATGCATGTTGGATGTGTTTGGACGCTTTGCACTGTAGAACACACTCAGAGAGCAATAACCTACCAGTCTGCACCACCAAGTGAAACAAAGACATTTTGCAGGTTCTTAGTAGTAATGGATTACATCAGGTTCTAATGTGGCTGAAATGCTCATTTATCGTCATATCACAATCACACAAGCTGCATGTATAACTGCACGTACTGTGATTTGACTCTCCTCTTCCTGTGGAATAGTATTGCAGTCGTCTGGTTTCCTTAACAGGCGGAGGATGCAGCTCGGTGTCTGTTGCTGGGCAGAAATATTTAGAAATTAGCTGGCGTGTGCTCGGTTCGCTTGCCAGACACACATTTTTTTTTCTAAATATATCCAACTGTTCTGTTTGTCACCTGACTGTATCCTCGCTGCAAGTACAAGAGAGGTGAAAGGGCTGTCACCCCCCCCCCCCCCCCCTGTCAACACAAATGAAGACGTTCATCCAGACCAGATGTTGGTCCTATTAACTGTGAAGCCATAACAATAAAGGCTTTTTCATTTTTGTACCAGCTGATAGAGTGCCTTGTCTTTTTTTGACATGGGATCCATCTTCCTCTTGTTAGTCTTCCCCACTGAGCCAAGGCGTCCATCACTGCAAAGGGCATGTTCTACATCATACTGTTGTTGTACGATTCAACCGCCTCTCCTCCCCACAGCTCCACCCCAGATGTGAGCCTGAAGCCTCGGGTGTCGGAGGCCTCAGACCTGCAGGGCCAGCAGCACAATGGCGCCCCCTACCTGCCGCTGTCCAGAGCCCCTTTCCCTGCCGTCACTGTCGACCAGTCCATCACCACCTACTCAGGTGGGTGCGTGTGTGTGAGAGACAGGGAGATTATTATGGACTTGCACTGGCTAAACCCCCGGTCTGTCTGTCTGTCTGTCCGTCTGTCTCGCAGGAAACCCAATGACAGCAGTCTACGCCATATCAGCCAATCGCCCGGGTTACTCAGACTACTTTGTCATGTCGCAGCCCTCCTCGTACCGTAGCCCCTCCTGGATGTCCTACCCCCCCGAGCCTGAAGACCTCCCGCGGCAATGGAACGATACACCGGTGAGGGAACACACACACACACACACACACACACACACACACACACACACACAGTTGCAGTCTGTTGCAGTGTTGCTACGATTTCTTCACCGTCTGAACCGATTCCTGCACCTCTCCCTGCAGAACTCACGTCACCTTGAGACCATCTGCTGAAGTCAGCCTGGCTCGGACACTGAGCGGAAACAGCGGATCGCTCGGTGGGTCACTTCACCTCAACGCCGACACTTTTATATTGCGTGTTGTCACTGACACTTCATGTTGTGACGCTTTCGTGAACCGCTCACCCCCATGTCAGTCGAAGGTCAGCCCCCATATTTAGCTCACAGCCACGTTTTCACTTTTTGGACCCACAGTGTGATTAGTTGGCTAGAAAACACATATTATTTTTGCTGCACGAGCTGTTTGGAGAAATATGATGGACATTTTATGCATTGTTTTGGAGCTGTGAAAAGATAGCCCCATTAACTTCAATAGTTTTTGTGGAAGGCCGAGATGGAAAGACAGTAAATGATGGGTACTTTCAGGTGATAAACTATAAACATTGCAATAAAATGTATTTTCATAGCGAGTTTAAAAACTATTTTTCAGTAAGTATTAAAGTAATCAAATACAGAACAAAGCAATACAAGAATTAAAAAGCAAGCAAATCCATGAACACATTACATTGCGTCTGTGAAAAAATGTGTTTGCAAAGTACTTTCAAATGTAAAACTTTCCTGGGCAAGTTGTTCCAGAGTCTAGAGGTCCAGAGAGCAGAAACATGCTCATCCTTAGTTTGAGAGTTTAGAGCGCCGACCAGCCTGAGGGGACCGGCTGCACTCAGACGGGGGATCAAAGGTCTGCAGCGTTGCCCGCCAACACTTCGGTAAACTTTTGAAATTAATTCCAAAACTAACTGGCAACCAGTGTAGATACGAAGAACACGGACGATGTGCTGCATTTTCTAACTGAGAGTACAACAGCGGTCCATTCTGACATGTGTTGCAACTTGGATAGGATCCAGTTCATTTAGGTAGGTGGGGTTGTTTCTGCTTCGAGGTGATATATTTACACAATATATCACAGTGTTGCATCCAGTCAGTCCAAATCATCGCGTGGCTGTTACAGATCACCTGAAAGTACCCGGCCTTGAATCTATATGAGCCTTCAACTTTCCATAGGGAAGTTGGACACCTTAGAACAGACTGAAGTTGTTTGTCATGAACACACAGACACACAAGTGATGGTTAACAGTAGCTACTGAGTGT
The DNA here is from genome assembly GCA_034670405.1 of Hoplostethus atlanticus. NCBI lineage: Eukaryota > Metazoa > Chordata > Actinopteri > Trachichthyiformes > Trachichthyidae > Hoplostethus > Hoplostethus atlanticus. The sequence goes on from JAXDDX010000001.1 coordinate 17,713,618, forward strand.
TAGCTGCACATGAGCCAGATGTTTACGTCATGTGGTCACTTTCCTTTCCCTCCAGGTGTTCTTGAGGACGGGCGGAGGGCCTCCCTCTCACCGAAACCTCTCTGGAGCTTTATCACCCCACCTTAACTTTTCTCGGCCCGGCCTTTCTCCGACTTCAACTTTACCCACGCCTCGCCTCGACGTAGCCCTCCGTTCCTCAACTGGCCTGGCCTTCCTCTCTCTCCCCCCCTCCAACCAGCCCACCTCCACTCCTCCACCCTTCATCTTCATTCTCCTTACCAATGCAAATGCTCAGCCATAACTGACTGACTCTCTCTCTCTCTCTCTCTCTCTCTCTCTCTCTCTCTTCTCTCTGCTCCCTGAGCCCCTGGCCCCTCAGGCCCCCCCCGGTTACTATCTGTATGTAGACTGCCTCTTCTTCTGTGGTGACCCCTAGGCACCGCCACCTTACAGCAAGAGGCCCCCTCACACTGCTGAACTGAACTGAGCTGATTTTCATGAAGCTGCACTGTGCTGCCTTGCTCGACGACAGGGCATGTAGCCAGTACAGTACAGGCACATGGAAGAGCTGCGGTGTGGAAAGGGCCCCGGGGCCATCAACGTACAGTAACTGCCATCTGCCCCAGCAGACGATGGCACTCAGCGCTGCCCCCCCGCCCCCAGCCGCGGCCAGTAGTCTATTCCTAGTTTGAACTGGAGTGGACTGGACCATGCTGGACTCGTCCGTGAGGTCCACCACGAGGCCGGCGAAGCTGGACTGACTTAAAACTGTGCTTTTTTGATGAATCCAAATTCCTATGTAAACCTTCTACATCTGGTTAATATGTGTATTTTAAAACTTCAGTGAAAAAAAAAACCTAAGGAAAGAATAGAAAAGAACAAAAAAAAAACAAAACAAAAAAAAAACAACTCTCTTGTCTTGAGCTGTCTCAATTTCAGTTTTTGGATATTTGTGTGCTTTGTCATTTACTTTTGTGCATTGATTATTTTCAGTGGATTACTGTACAAAAAAAAAACATGTAGTGAGTGCTCTTCTCCTTCACTCACCTTCTTTCAAGGCAAAAAAAAAAAAAAGATATACACTCTTAAAAGCAGAGAAATCGGCGGCTTCGATGTGCGTGGTTATGATGATGGCATTTCTGTACTTTTAAAAGAATTACTTGTTTACCTTTTTCCTTCATCTGATTCAACAATGAAAAACATACAGTTAGTCACTATGTTTTGTCCATCATCTGACTAGGACGGTTTGGTTTTTTTCTGTCTGCGGACCATTAAGCAGACCTGGGTCAAAAAATACAATTTGAAATCCTTTTCAAGTACAATTCCTGTGATGGAGTGAACTTGCCTGAGCTATGGCGCTAAAGCATCCACTACGCGATGTATGTTAACAGTGATTTCAATTCCGGTTTGACTCGGGTCTGTTACGATGATGTGAATCACACCAGTATTCTTAAAAAAAAAAATCTTTTACTTGAAAGGTGTCTACTGTATTCTACTGTATAAGGAGATTTGACTTTTGGTTATTTTGGTCTTGATGAGATGGTGGAATATGACGTCACTGGACTAAAGGTGTGGTGCTGTTGCTGGAGAGAGTTGCACCGGTTAGATGTATTACTGTATATAGGAGATGATCTATTGAAGAGATTTATGCAAGTAGTGTGGGAGGGAAGCTTTGCTCGATGTTGTTCTGGTTCCACTTCTCTTCCTTTAGCCATCGGCTGTTTTTTGAACTCCTCATCATTTCATCCACAAGTATTGCATTACCAGCGCATCACATCATGTATCACAGAGCGGAACAGGCGGCGAGATCGTATGTTCATACGTTTGAACAAAGCCACTACAGCCATTATAGCCTGAGTAATGTTTTAATACAGAGGATGTCACAAAGTCTAAATTATATTCGGCCTCGCTTTCCAGGGGACTGAAAATCTTTAAGCACACTGTATATGTGAGGCTCCCCGTCATTTAGATGGAACAAAAGGAGATTATAGCCATATATTAGCCATATATTAACTAAAATGAACAGCTAAGCTATATATACAGTGTTACCAGGCAGACGTTCCTAATGGAGCCAACGTGTCAAAAAGGATACCAAATAAAAGCAGTGTATTAGATGTAAATTGTAGCTGATGCAAAGGCAGAGAATGAGAAAGAGCCTGAGTCGAGATGTAGAAGTGTAATATATAGAGATAGGATATTAATTACTATGAAACGAGCACTTTCATAAACAAACCTTTGCAGAAAAGGCCAGAATGCCGATGTATGGCATGCAATACTGTCAAGGAAAGTAGTGACCTTTTCCAGTCTGCAAAATAGATACGTGTTGTTGCCTGGCTCTGGAATCCAACTTATTTTTTTTCTCATATTCCTACTAAATTATGAATCACTTTGAAAGCTGAGATTTATGGCTTCAAATCCGAAGCAAATATCAAAGTGTAAATATCCACTAAATACGAAAAGAATCTGTCAAATTCAGCCCCAGTATGGAGGAAGTGGAGATAAATTGTCAACTTCCTCCCAGCTCGGGCGTTTGTTTAACACGCCGCCCCTTTGCTAAATGTAGGCCAGCGCGCGATAAATATTGGATGTGGATATTTAGGGGGAAAAGTAAGCAAAGGTATGAGTTGACAAAGCACAAACCGGTGCTATCGGTGCTTTGGATTCGTCATCGCCATCACTGAAACCTGCATCACATTCAAACTCATAGTGACAACCCTGTTCATGGTTTTAAGAAGGGAACGCCATCGCGCTCATGTTGTCCGTGACCTTTATTTGAATCCACTGGAAAGAGAGGGGCTGATTCTTTTTTTTTAGCAGTGATATAACAAGTTACTACAAAAAAAGAGTTAATGCATTATATAAGTTGATGTGCAATGTGCGTGCTTTAAAACGGGTTACTGGCGAGACGCATTTATTGAAGACGGACTTTGGGATGGACTGTCAGTCTTTTTTTTGTTTGTTTTGTTTGTTTCTGCTGTTTGAGCCGTGTCATGATGCTGCGATGTCATGCCGGCGTTGATGACGTCGACCGCTGTTGTCCCTCCGGCGTCGTCGGTGAGGTCACGGCGGGCGACAACGATGAATGCTGTTGGATGTAGTTATGCAGAAAACTTTTTTGGTGAATTCAAACAATAAAGACAAATTACAGTTCTCTGGCCTCGTCTTTTTTCTCTTTCTGCGTGGTGTGTGTGTGTGTGTGTGTGTCTTTTTACATTCTATTTGTACAGATACAGATATAAACAGTCCATATTATCAACTTGTGAACCACTATTATACACAGCATAGTTCCTGCTGTATATTTGCCATCAGTTATCCTTCTCTGAACACCACTAGAGGGAGGCAGACACACACACACACACAGTCACCGGCCACTTTATTAGGTACGCCTGCTCGTTAACAACTGCAACTCAATATATAAAGCGTGCAGACGTGGTGAAGTGGTTTAGTTTTTTTGTTGGACCCAAACATTAGAATGGGCAAGATGCGTGATCAGGAGCGACTTTGACCGTGGTGTGATTGTTGTCGCCAGATGTGGTTCCAGCATCTCAGAAACAGCTGTGCCCTCCTGGGATTTTCACCACTACAGTTTACAGAGAATGGTGGAGAAACCAAAAAATATCCAGTCAGCCAAAAACACCTTGTTAATGAGAGAGGCCAGAGGAGAATGGGCAGACTTGGTCAAGGTAACAGAAAGGCCACAAATGCTCAAATAGCAGCTCTTTGCAACAGTGGTGTGCAGAAGGGCACCTTGTTGAATCCAATGCCGTGAAGAATTCAGGGGCCCTACCCGGTACTACACTATATGGCCAAAAGTCAGTGGACACCCCTACTAGTTACTGAGTTCAGGTGTTCCTCAGGGTTTGGGCTTGGCCCCTTAGTTCCAGTGAAGGGTAATCTTAATGCTACAGGATACCAAGACATTTTAGCCAATTGGGCACTTCTAACTTTGTGGCAACAGTTTGGGGAAGGCCCTTTGCTGCTCCAGCATGACTGAGCCCCTGTGCACAAAGCGAGGTCCATAAAGACATGGTTAGACCAGTTTGGTGTGGAGGAACTCGACTGGCCTGCACAGAGCCCTGACCTCAACCCCATTGAACACCTTTGGGAGGAATCAAAACGCCGATTGCGAGCCAGGCCTTCTCGTCCAACATCACTGCCTGACCTCACAAATGCTCTTTTGGCTGAATGGGCACAAATTCCCACAGACACTCCAACAGCTTGTGGAAAGCCTTCCAGAAGAGTGGCGGCTGTTATAGGGGGGTCCAACTCCATATTAATGCCCATGGTTTTAGAATGGGATGTCCAGCAAGTTCATATAGGTGTGATGGTCAGATGTCCACTGACTTTTGGCCATATAGTGTAGATAGGTGTACCTAATAAAGTGGCCAATGTGTGTATATACAGAAATACATACTTTTTTCCTCCCTCATTGTCCGTAGCACAACCCAGAGTACGCAGTCAAATTGTAGCCAATATTGATTTTAGATTCTGTCACTTCAGGTCTAAGTGGGACAACTTCTAAAAAATGCTTATAACAAGTAATCAAAAGGACTTGTTGTTTTTTTGGCATCTCTTTTCCAGGCTGGCAGAATGAATAAAACATGCACGGTAAAGCCTATCTGTCCCTGAAGTGCAACCCAAGCTCCTCTCTCGAACAAGCCTTGCAAGCAAGTTGTCTAGTTAACGCTGCAACATGTGACGCCAGTGCCATCTTACTGTCGGTTGAAGCAGACACAGCTACGCATCCCTGCACAGCGATGCCCCTGCCGCACACAAATAAACCCCATTTTGACTGAGATTATGACCGGGGCGATAATAAGGTACCACTTTTTGAGATGCAGTGTTTTAAGACTATTATAGACCTTGGAATAGAGTGGGCCAGGAGGGCGGAGGGCCTATTTGGACAGTGTGAAATGAACCTCAACATGAGGTAAAAGGATTTAAAAGGCCTTGAAGGGCACTGTGCAAACACCGAGCAGCTTGTCTTTGTGCTTGCTCAGGTGCCTTGTGTTTGTGTGATATTCCTCATCCTGTCTTGGCTTTGGTTGACTTGACTCTGCTAATCCCTGTGCTCTCAGGCGGGGAGGTTGATGTTATACTCAGCTAAAACCTGCCAGATTCACCCAGAACAGCATCTTTAGGCCAATAGTATCCCCAGCAGCTGTATGTGTGTGTGTGTGTGTGTGTGTGTGTGTGTGTGTGTGTGTGTGTGTGTGTCTTATTAGACAATGCTGTCTCAGCTCCATGCCCTCAGCTTGTGTGGTAGGGCCAGTGTAATGAGAGGTATTTAATGGCTCTACACACTATCTGTGTGTGTGTGTGTGTGTGTGTGTGTGTGTGTGTGCTTCATTTCTCTAGCCAGTAATTAATGGCTAATCTCTCTAAGTCAAACAAAATGGGTATTAAAAGAGCGCGCAACTCAGCCAAAGATCAGAGCATGATTTCAGGGCTTACACCGCTCAAAGGAATTAAACACACACACACACACACACACACACACACACACACGCACACACGCACACGCGCGTGCACAACAAAAATAACCCCTGATGGCTGTTCAGTGTTGTCTGACTCGAGGCTGTATCAAGCCTAGCTTTCATTTCCTATACCAGGCTTATCACTGACGGACCGACTGCTTCCCTCCGCAGCTGCTATTATCCAATATGAGAGAGAGAAAGACAAATGGGGGGTGGGGGTGGGGGGGGGTATTAAACGAGAAAGAGAGTGATAAAGATTGAAAGCATGAGAAAAAGAGAGGGAGAGTGAGAGAGAGAGGCGACTGTTTAGCCAGTGTTAATTAAGTTTGGACAGACTCTCCAGGGAACCATTATGAAGGTCTTATCTGCTAATAAGAAAAAGAAGACACTGTAATTACAGCTCTATATACAGTACCAAGCAGAGCAGGAGGACAGGAGAGGAGATGAGAGGAGAGGAAACAAGGAGAAGAGGGAAGGTCAGAGAAGGAGATTGGAAAGGGGGTGGGGGGAGCAGAAAGTGGGGAGAGGAGCGTAACAGAAGCAGAGGGTAAGGAAGTAGAGAAGTGAGGGGAGGAGGAGGAAAGGAGGGTGAAGGAAAGAGAGGAGGGATATGTTTCAGATATTGTTCTTTTATCTGCTTTTGCTTGGAGTTGTTGAGCAGTGCGTCTTAAAACAAATCAAATCACATTTTATTTGTAGAGCCCTTAATCACCGTTACAGTCTCTAAGGGCTTCACAGAGCCCAACATGTGAAACAATAAACGGTTAGTACACGACATCCCCCAGCCTTGGACCCTCAACAGAGGACAAGGAAAAACTCCCACAAAACCTTTTAGGAAAAAATGGAAGAAACCTCGGGAGGGGCTACTCAGAGAGGGAGGGGCTACTCAGAGAGGGATCCCCCTACCAGGACGTGCAATAGATGCCGAGTTTGGGCAAGCAGCGTATACACAATGCATAAAAGTTTATGATGGTGGGACATCCAGATCTGATGTGGGGCTTCACAGCAAACAGCAGCTCAGTCAGCATCGTCCTAGGAGTGGGGGACCACGCAGACAGCGAGCGTCGCAGCGTCCTGAGATCTGAGGGACGTGACGGTTTACATGGTTTGATCAGATCTGATAAGTAGGACGGTGTCATCCCATGTAATGATTTATATGTAAGTAGAAGCACCTTGAAGTCACACCTGGTCTGAATTGGGAGCCAGTGTAATGGGTACAGGATAGGCATTATGTGGTTGAATTTCATAGTTTTGGTCAGGATTGTGGCAGCAGCATTCTGGACCAGTTGTAGTTTTTTTAGTGCGCCCAGTAGGTAAGCCTGAAAAGAGAACATTGCAATAATCAATTCTCGATGATACAAAGGTATGTACTAAGATTTCTGCGTCTGCCTTTGCTAGTATGGGTGGATTCTTGGAAATATTGTGAAGATGATAAAACGCTGTTTTAGTAGTCTCCTTAATATGCAACTCGAATGAGAGGGTAGGGTCGAATTTTACCCCAAGGTTTTTAACGTATGGGCTCTGGGAGATTACACAACTATCAAAATTTAGGGTGTAGAAGTTAATGCCACATTTACAAATGATGTCACTGAATGGTAACATATAGATAGAGAATAGTAGCGGGCCTAGGACAGAGCCTTGTGGCATACCAAATTCGACACTGCAACACTAAATCAAACTGTGAAAAAAGACAGTCAGTCTGGGAAACACCAAGTGAACTTTTCAGGGGTGAGACAGCACCACGAGTGAAGAATATATTGGTGATCTCATCTCTAATTTGCGTGATTTTCTGAGTAAAAAAAGGACATGAAATCATTAGCAGAAAACAGAGCGCTATCAGAGGGAGAGGGATTACTTGTTAGTTTAGCGACAGTGTGAAATAGAAACTTTGGGTTGTTTTTATTTGCACTGATTAACCTAGAGAAGTGTGCAGTTTTGGCTGGCGAGAGTCCGTGTTTATAATGTAGCAGGCTATCATTCCAGACAAGCCGGAAGACTTCAAGTTTGGTCAATCGCCATTTACGCTTTAATTTTCGAGTGTCGTTAGTAAACCATTGTGCTAATTTCCTAGTGTGGTGTTTTCTAGGAAGGCCTTACTGAGGGAATCAGTGGAGTTATTTAGGTGAATGTTAAAAATCACCGATGATGAGAATATTATCAGCTCGGATCACTAAATCCGAGATGAAATTGGAGAACCCTTCTATGAAGAGCGAATAGGGCCCAGGTACTGCTAAATAAAATGACAGATTCATAGCTGTAGGGCACAGAATAAGGACTTCGAAAGATGTAAATTGTTAGTGTTGGGATTAAGATTAAGGATAGGGTTAAATATCAAGGCAACACCCCCCACCTTTTTTCGTTTCGCTCGTAATACAAGTTTTTGTGAAATTGGCTCTTTGATCAATTTAGCTCTTAAGAGATGAGAACATAGACACCAAAATCATCCATGTGTCCCCAGTAATCATTCACTCAGGTGCTAACACTTTAGCATACACTATATTGAGTGATAGTAGGCCCCATGCTAACACTTTAGCATACATTATGTTGAGCGATAGGCGGCTCCATGCTAGCAATTTAGCATACACTGTTTTGAGTGATAGTAGGCTACTAGCGTTATGTCAAAAGTGAGAAAAAGAGAACTTGTAGCAGCTCTAGAGATAAATGGTGAGTAATCTTAAATGATATGTGGCTAAGTGGCAGTTTTGTGTAGGAGATTGGTAAAATTTACATGATAAAATATCAACCAGCAGGGACTACTTTCCCTGTTTCCATAGGAAGTGAAGGTGGTGGTTGATGGGACACTGCACAACTAAAAATCACTGTGCAGCGGATGAATATGTGGTTGCTCAGCTGAAATAGTTCCAAAAATAAACCTGGCCACATCAGCTATATCGAGTTAATATTTCATTTTTAGAATGTATGAATCTATGGGCCGATAATAAAGACCAGAGGTCTTCTTTGGATAATGCTGGTTTCCTACTCTCACTCAACATAGTGTAGGTTAGCATGGAGCCTACTGTCACTCAACATAGTGTATGCTAAAGTGTTAGCATGGAGCACTGGAGATCTACCAGGAACACATTTTGGTGTCTATTGTTCTTATCACTTAACAGGCAATCTGACCAATGAGCCAATCTCCCAAAAACTTGGTGGTGTATTCCTTTAACTTCTGTCGGGTCCCTATATGATGAGAGCCAGTCCTTGTTATTAGCTTGGGACGAGTCCAGGTGGACAGTAAATAAAAAGCCAAGGCACAGAGAACAACATGGTTTGATACTGAGAGCCTGTTTTTGATGTCATGTGCAGTGGGGAAATCACTACACACATATTCCGGTGGTCACCAGTAGATGGCACTGTGAGATATACTTTTGGAACTGTGATAACCCTCCTCCACCCCAACATCACCACCACCACCAAAATCCTCCAAAAAGTCTACATCTTGTTTACCTGTCATTTCACAATGCAATACATTACATGTAATGATCTAGATTAGGTGACTGTCTGTTGTTGTTTTTCTTATGCATTCTTCTGTAAAAAGATAAATAAAAACAAACGTGCCCATGTGTTACAAAACTTTTTCTCCAGACATGAGACATGCAAAAGGTTTATTTCTTAGGGAGTGATGCGTCACTACACAGCGCTTTGACAGCAGTCATGTGTATCAAACTCCAGAACAGCAACAGACAGAGGAGGAAGGGATTGTCCAGGACGTGACTTTGAAACTACCGTAGATATTTTAGACTCAACGTGAAGGCAAACCACCGCTGACTTGCTCACCGTCAACCGCCCACTGACTGACAACATGTTACATCCGGCCAATCCATTCCCGTGACAGTGTGCGATACAAACCAGGGCTACTTTCCCATGGTCCTCCCCGAGGGGCTCCCTCCACCCCTTCTCCTCTAACCACACGCACATTATCTCTTCATTCGTCACTCCCTCGCTCTACCTCTCGGCCTGTCTGTCAGGGTAACACTTCATTTTTCTCTTTTTCTATTTTTGTATCTTTCCGTCCTCAGCTGTGGGCTGAGTGGTGCTCTAACAGCAAGTGTGATCACGTTAATGGGTGTCAAATCATTGTGTTCCAACACAGGCGATGGAAGCCAGGGCTCACACAGATAGACAGGCAATCACTCACACGTTCACATTCATACCTGTGAGCACTTCGGTCTCCGATCCATGTGATTCAAGATTCAAGATTCAAGAACTTTATTTGTCACATACACACACGGGGTGTGTAGTGAAATGAAAAGTGGCAATGCTCAACGGGAATGTGCAAAAGGGCAACAGTACACAGTATTTACAGTAAAAAAACAACACAATATTTACAGTATTACAGTAATTACAGTACTTACAGTAATTAAGTAATTATTCAGTGAACACGCAAACTCCACACAGAAAGGAACGGGAATCAGACCCCGGGCCTATCTCGCTGTGAGGCTGCAAAAACAATTCTTTCAATTCACTCCTAAGGTATTACGCTTGTTTTTTCATTTCAGTTGTATTAAAGTAATAAAATGAAACAGATCAATGGCTCAGAGGAAGGCAAGTGTGCTAAAAAGGAAAGCGACCGTCTCCGAGCCAAAACTAGAGCGTCATCGTCATCGACTTGCCAAGGGTAGAAGGGACAATGAGGAGTGGTACAAATGTGGCTCTTTCGCTGTTGTTTATTAGACACAGTCTGTCTATTATTATGTTGGGCCATTGAGTTGCCAATTACAGTGACAATTGGCAAATGGCAGTCAAACACGGGGTGAACGCTTCACAGCAATTTAGCTAAGTAAAAAAAAAAAAAAATGTTTGCGTGTTATTTGTTAAATCACATGTTTATGGATTATGACTCAGATCAGCCCATATATAAAGAGCAGTGAATGCAGGAATCCAGGTGATTCCGAAGGGTTCACAAACTTTTCCTCATGACCTGAGCTGGATGCATTAACGTGGATCAGCCAAGGTGAGGGCTTCAGTTCCACTGAGAGGCGCGCACACACACACACACACACACACACACACACACACACATGCACACGCACTTCTCTGTCTCTCTCCTCCCAGTGATGTGGGGTGAAAGGGGCTCCATGATGTATTTCCACAGCACTAAGCTAATAATGCAGAGCGAGGGAAAACAGCTCTGACTGCCAGAACAGCATAAAGGAAAAAGAAAAACAACTACTGCCAGTAATGAGGGATTTATTACAGCGGAGAGTGGCTTTGTGGTGTGTGTGTGTGTGTATGTGTGTTTGTGTGTGCGGCTGTGTGTGTGTGTGTGTGTGTGCGTTAATAGCCACCAGAAACAAACAAACAAACATTCAGCTGGATTAAGAGAGGAAACAAGGCCCCATAATTGCAGGAAGGGGCTTGCCGTACAACATAAGTGGATTCCTCTGGGGGGGGAATGAGCAAATTACATCCAAGTGCCAGAGCTCCCCTCTGAACCACATGAACTCTGGGTCTGCCCTGCTCACAACCTCCTCTTCCTCCCCCCGGTCCCTCTGCTGCTTCCTCTTGGTTCTTCTTCTCTGGTCCTGGCAGTCTGTGTGGCTGCTGGCAATTCAATGTGATTCTTATTCTTTCTTTCTTTCTTTAATTTATTCATTCATTCATTCATTCATTCATTCATTCTTTCTTTCTTTCTTTCTTTCTTTCTTTCTTTCTTTCTTTCTTTCTTTCTTTCTTTCTTTCTTTCATTCATTCATTCATTCATTCATTCATTCATTCATTCATTCATTCATTTATTTATTTATTTATTTATTCTTTCTTTCTTTCTTTCTTTCATTTATTCATTCATTCATTCTTTTTTTCTTTCATTTATTCATTCATTCATTCTTTCTTTCTTTCATTTATTCATTCATTCATTCTTTCTTTCATTTATTCATTCATTCATTCATTTATTTATTTATTCTTTCTTTCTTTCATTCATTTATTCATTCATTCATTCTTTCTTTCTTTCATTTATTCATTCATTCATTCTTTCTTTCATTTATTCATTCATTCATTTATTTATTTATTTATTCTTTCTTTCTTTCTTTCTTTCTTTCATTTATTCATTCATTCTTTCTTTCATTCATTTTTTTATTCTTTCATTCATTCATGTGTACATTTCCTCAAAGCATCAATTCAGAACATCACACATCCACATTGGAGATCGATAATAAATAAATAAAATTGAAAAAAACAAAAGGGTTTCCGCCTTACAGACGTGAATCTCTAATAAACTAGAGTGGTAAACAAAGTTAACAAACAAATTAAAGTGGATAGAGTTTAGAAATTAAACTCATGCAAAGGTGTGGCATGACAGTATGGATCGTGCACAAAGCTGTAATGTTTCTAGATGTTCCACAAGCAGGAAGCACACTGTGTTTTTTTTTTTTTTAAGTGTGTTTCTCTGATGGATTCATGTTCGGCGCAGGAGAGAAGGAAGCGTTCTTCATTTTTCTACGTCCATGACAAACCTCTCGTGCAAAGTCTGCCCCTAGATGGATGTCATTTGATTCCAGTGAGATGACAACATCGGTCCGTGACTGAAAGCGACAGAGTGCGAGGGAGAGAGAGAGAGAGAGAGAGAGAGAGAGAGAGAATGAGAGATGACACCTCAACGGCAATTAGAGCTGGTAATGCGGCGAACAAAGGGAAAACAAAAAAAACTACAGGTAGTGCCACAAGAGAGACACTAATCATAACAAAGTGAAGCGGTCTGATGGCGTAGCATGCATCATAAATTCAACATAGCGCTCCCCTAGCTGTCCATCAAAAGTTTTTAATTAGGAGATCTCGTGCAGAAAAGATATTCCCGAAGTTTTTAACCTGCGGCAGATCAAAGTAATTAGCCTTTATGGTTTTCATTAATGTGCTTACTTGTTTGTTTACTTCCAAACCTACTCACCTAGTCCCTCACTTACATGCTAACTTACTCACTTGCTCACCCACTTACTAAAGTTCTTTTTTTTTACTTGCTCATATCTACTCACTCGCATACTTATTACTAAATGACTTACTTGCTTACTTACTTACTAACTTAAAGGGTAATTCCGTTATTTTTAAACCTGAACTCTATTTGTACATATTAGTCATTTATACCCCAAAATAGGTACAAAATGTTTTGGAATTGCTCCGGTAGATCGAAGGTCTCGCTCAAAGAGAAGTCTCGCTTTGAAATCTCTTTGATCGGCGCACTTGCCCCTGCAGATTACGTCGACTGCCGACTGAGGCGATCTACCGGAGCAATTCCAAAACTTTTTGTACCTATTTTGGGATATAAATGACAAATCTGAACAAATAGAGCCCAGGTTTAAAAATACCGGAATTCCCCTTTAAGTAGTCATTCGCTCACTTACTTTCTTTCATTTGCTCACTAACTCACACACTCCTTGCTTTCTTACACTACTGACTTTCTTCCTCATGTAGGCCTTCTTTCTCACACAACTGAATTACAGGATTGTTTCAGGATTGTTCATTACCACTGAACTAAGCTATCTGGATTTCTCTGTGAAAAAAACATTTTCCAACAATGGACTGGAGTGTTCAGGAAAGCGTCTTCATGTGTGACAGGTTTTATTTATTGTATTTGCTCCGGGAGAATCATCTTTCCTTATTCCCATCCTGTAAGTCCTGTCAGGTACTCGCCGCTCCGCGTTAGCATCGATAAACCACTACTCATGCATTTTAACCCGGAGAGATCGAGGTCGACGCAATCAGGGGTAAACATTGGTGATGCAACACTTTGAAACGATCTAGATTCGTCTTTGGCGTAGACCCCTACGACGGAGCCCCGATGCTGAAGGTGGAGCGGAGCAACGAGAACGAAAACAAGAAAACAACAGAGTCTATAGAGTTGTAGAGGTGTGTTTGGCTTCGGCCGAACAGGGTCACAGAAAGTTAATAGAATAATGGACCTGGGGACATTCTATCGCCACACCATGATGACTTGTAAAAAATAAAGAACACAAAAGCCACAGGAGACAGTCTGCTGAAGAAAAGAAAAAAACAAGTCCTTCCTTCCTTCCTTCCTTCCTTCCTTCCTTCCTTCCTCAGCAGGTAGATGACGATCACTCTTGTAATAGTGAGCGTTGCTCGCTGCCATTTTAGACCAGAAATGAAATGTTCTGCACTCGGGTGTCACCTAGCGTGTTGAAAGAAAGACAACAAACAAGAAAGAAGCGCGAAGTTTACATTTTCCGACCGTCTCTCGAAGACATTCCTGGTCCGGCAGCAGGAGGAAGCAAGGCCTTGCTACAAATCAACTTCTCCGTCCTTTTTGCGACATATCTCCTTCCGACTTGCAGCTAGCATGTCCTCTACTGACAGGTGTGGAAGGAAGGAAGGAAGGAAGGAAGGAAGGAGGGACGGATGGATGGAAATGGGATATGAAGGAAGAAAAGGTAACATGTCAGTCAGTGGTTTGCAAGACACCTTCCTCCTGTCTGATTTCCATCATTTCCTCCGGTGTGTTTTTTGTGCACTGAGGATTCTAACATCGGGCTATCATGTCGTCAGCCGGTAAGGTCAGAGTCCATGATGAACTGCTACTTCTCTTTCTCCACTCACTCTTTTTTATTTACTAGATTTTCTTTCCCTCAGAGCTAACAGATCCACACGATGAAAAATGAGCGGCTTGCTGGTTATTGTATGAATCAATCACAGAGTTTGTGTGTTTGGCTGTGTGTGTGTGTGTGTGTGTGTGTGAGAGAGAGAGAGAGAGAGAGAGAGAGAGAGAGAGAAAAGTCATGGACTGTGTAGGATGCCTTGAGTTGCTAGTGTCCAAAGATGCTCGCTGCTTGCCGGTTATCAGTCGTCGATTTACGCTCAGAGGAAAAACAGTGTTAAAAACCAGCTACCGGCGATGGGCAAACATCAAACATCAGCAGCGAACGTCTGATTGGTTGGTGTCAGCCCCTTCACAATCAAAGAGCAAGGTCTTCTTTCCAGACCGACGTTCAACAATCACACAAGGAGAAATCTAATCCATTGGAGAAGGAAGGAAGGAAGGAAGGAAGGAAGAGACACCAATTTCTCCACTGACAGCAGCCTCATTAGACCAGAATGCAATGCAGCCACATGAACCCGTTGAGTTTTGACGAAGGGGCGTGGCCAGCAACCCCATCTCTGACGTTCTGGGATAGGTAGATACACCAAAACACGTCATCACGTAACACATCTTCTTCACTTTCTCTCTTTCTACCATCAGTTTTTAATGTTTTCTGCCTCTTTCCTCTTTGGTCTCTTTTTTATTATTATCCTATATTGATTCACCTCCTTCTCCTCTCCTATATATTCCATCCAGGATGTTGACCCGGCGTGACATCGGCATGGACCGGCTGCTGGATCTCTACAGCAGCGCTACAAACTGAGAAACAAAAGAGCAGGACGTCGGTTACGTGCAGCAGCGGGCTGCTGTCATGTTTCTGTGAGAACCCGCCGTTCTGACTAGTTCAGGATATAATTGTGGCTGTCGGAGGAGATGATGGATGACAGCAGACACAGCGGGGGATGAATCATATGCAAGCAATGACTTGTATTCAGGTTAATTCAGCCAATTCAAGCTCAATCTAATAATATTACTATCGGCAAAGAGTCATATTACTAGTTATACTACAGTACTTTTGAGATACTTTCAGAAACTTTTACTCACTTTTTAAAAAATACACTATATCACTTATTATTAAGTCATTTTAACTCACAGGCATGACTCACCCCCAATACTGGTAATGACTGAGTGTTTACAGCATCCATCCAGTGTCAGAAGGCTGCTGTCTCACCGGGCTCACTCAACAAAAAGGACTATTAGTAACGCTGGCTGGTTTTATTGTTTGCTCTCTTGCTCGGCGGTGTGCAGTTTCGAAATGAAAAGGGCCCTGGCATGCTGCTGGGGCCCCCTCTGCAATAACCAATACTTATTTCAGTTGTTCAGCGACTGTAGCGTATTTCCCACATTAATAAAGGACGGTGCATTAGTGGCTGCACGGGCACAGAAATCTTGATAAATAGCTACCCTGCATCCCGGTGGAGCAATCATTCATAATTGATGGTGTTTGCGGTGGCGGTGGTTTCAGGGAACCAGCACCGAGAGAAAAAAGGTGTCCCCGTTGGAGGCTGGGATTCGTTCCATCACGCGTGTTTTCAAAAGAGGCGAAGTCCGCACATCCATAATTCATACCTGCATGTATCGCCATAGCAACATCCGCTCCGTTTTGGACGTGTTTTTGATGATCCCTCGCTTTCTGAAGAGTTACTATCTTGTGACGGTTTCCATTTGAAAGGGGGAAAAAAAAGGAAAATTGCAATAGGTGAGCGAGGAGGAATCAATCTTCCTCTACATCCCCCCCACCCTCACCACCCCCCGGGGGTGGGTGCTGATGTGTTTATCCATTTACTGCACCGTGTGAGTTTGACTATTACTTTTCTGCGTGCGCTTTGTAGCAGGTCACAAATAAGCAGCTCTCACCGGGTCCTCGCCGCCCGCGGGGTCGGTTCAATAAAGGTTCATTTGGCCTTGTCATTTAGAGTTTCACTCCGGGTTGGGTCGTGCATCAGAATGGCACTTGCTGCTGGAAAATAACAAGACAGAGACATTTTCTTGGGAGGTAACGTTTTTTTTTGTTTTTTTTTGTTGCTTTGATACGGGTTGGCAGCGAAAAGACCTTCCATTACATCCACATTATTCCATATCAAGGATTGACAAAGAGAGCTGACGGAGGTGCCAGTGCAGTTTTAACAGATAACCTCACTATTTTGATGAAGAAAAATCTAAATGGCCTTCAGTCAGTCTGCGCAGCTGGCAACATTCAAAATAAGAGCTCCTGTGTTGGAAAGCTGATCAACCGTCATTTATTCAACCGTGATTTATTTTTCAAAATAAAATCTCCTCGTGAAATCTATATCATATTTGTGCACTGCTTCACTTTCTATGCATCATCAACCCAATCTCCAACCCCCAACCTCCCCGAGGGTCCCCGAACTGCAAGTTGAGAACAACTGCAATACAGGGTGTGTGTAATAGACTTCATTTTAACGTCTGCAGGCGGCGGCTCTAGCAGGCAGCTTGTACGAGGCAGACAGAGAGCCAGAGGGGCAGAAAGTCTAATAACAACTGATATGATCCACTGCACTTTAATGGAGCAACCTACAACAACTGCAGTGTGTGTTGCCTCGTGTGTGTGTGTGTGTTCGTGTGTGTTTGGTGCGCTGCAGGGGGCATATGGTGCGTTGGCATGTGGCGTGTGTATTAAGTGGTGTGTGTGTGTGTGTGTGTGTGAGCGAGTCTGTGCAGAACTTTGTGCTCCGGGCTGATAAATGCTTGCTCTTCATCAGAACTACGTACAGAGTTTATTTACTGTCTCCGTCTTCCTCCGTGCAGAGCAGGAGTCCAGGGAGATCGTCACCAAAAGGAGGCAATTGCACCGAACACAGTCGTCTCAGTGTGCAGATAGCGAAGCCTCGCGGGAGGGCGGGGCGGCGAGACGCTGCTTTGTGATCTGAATTAGCAATGACGGCGCCTGGTGCTACTTTGTTGGAGGTTCATTCACAAAGTTTTTCTTGATTTTTGGTGGCATCTTTGGTGGCAAGCGATCATTGCTTGCACTGGCCCAACAGAATTGTGAGAAACTCATTGTCTGATATGTCTGATAGATAATAAACAGCTAATAAACAAAAAGCAAAACCAGCCCGAAAGAAAAATAGTCACTTCTGCTCCATCTGCTTTTGGCTCAGAGGCTTCCCCTTGTTTTTGCACACTTGTCTTCCTAAATCGATTTTTTCCCCCTTTTTTCTTGGATTTTCTGTTGATGGAGTCTGAGCTTCTGTAGGTGGCGCTCTTTTCTTTGTCTGTTCAGCCACGGTGGCTACCGCTGCCCATGCTAACTACCCAGTTCTTCTTCTGTTTATTCTTAACAAACTGCTGCTGCTGCTGCTGCCAGAAATGTAAAACGCATCACTTCCTCTGCGCCAGAGGACCCGACACCAGATGTTGAGAACAGCAAATGTAAAAGCTTTCATGATCTGGCTAGAGGTTGGATCACTACTGTATGCTATCAATCAGTAATAGAGAGTAGCATAATGGATGTTTATTTATATGAAAACGTTGAATCAATTAAATGTTGTTTAATTGAACCATCACTATGTGTGCTTTATTGCTACTTTGAGTCTAAAGAACTATTCACTAATGGTTCTTTAGACTCGATAAATGTCACCATACTACCCACACAGATATATGAGATTAATTTAAAAAAAAGCCAGATAAAAATGAAGAATCCTGTATGGGTTTTTAAAAAGGTTCTTTTAACACAGCTGAAAAGTTCCAAGGTATCTGAGGGTTTCTTTACAGCACCATAAATAGATGTAGCTCTACACGTATTTGGGTATTGAGGGTTCTGCTTTGTACAGACCAAACTATGGAAATATATTCAACTAATTTTGTGACATTTTATAGAAAACATCACTCACTAGCAGAAGAAGTCTGATTCCGGCGTTCCCATTTCAAAATTCTTTTAACTTTTAACATTAATCTTCAACTTTTAGCGGCAGCCAATGACAGACTCCTCTCTTTGTCCTCCCAGAGGTTAGCTACCACAATAAAAGTACCATAAAGAGTGAAAATAGGGCTTTTCACTGCACGTATCTCACGTACGCATGGGCTGCTTTTTTGTTTGCGGTCACCTGTATATTTCCTTCATGAGTTTATTTTTAGCTCTTTGCAGCAAGACTGTTTTTCTGAATGAGCGCCTTTAGACGGAGCAGATGTTGGAGACGTTGCTCTATCGTGTTAAAAGTGTGTTGAGATGCCAACCCAGTCCTTATCACAGTAGACGTCTCCAAACAGTTCCTTTAGGGGTTAGATCAAACGTGCAGCAAATATGTACAACGTGGAACATCTGTGATACCTGCATCTGTAGGGCGAGACCGTTCTTGGTATTTTCGGAAGTTGACGCCATGACAGTTTAGTCCAGCGTGTCGTCCCAAGTGGCCACCGTGCGTTTGATCAGTCTCGCTTGTCCGAGCATCCAATATGTCGTCCGGTGATAACGTTCTCCTATCTGGAATCGCCATGGATTGGTGGGTTTTTAAAAAGGCCAGCCCCTCATTCCGAGAGAAAGACAATCGATGTCTGTCCCCATCACAGATAAGACCGAGATCTGAGGTGAGATATCCAAAGTTGTTGTCACGGCGGTGGAGTGAGAGATACCGATTAAAACACCGGTGCGTTTCTATGTGGTAAAGGTCCCCCCACCGTCCGAAGCTTTATCTCAGGTATCTCCCTCTCTACTTTCCCGCTTC
Source organism: Hoplostethus atlanticus (assembly GCA_034670405.1). Lineage (NCBI taxonomy): Eukaryota > Metazoa > Chordata > Actinopteri > Trachichthyiformes > Trachichthyidae > Hoplostethus > Hoplostethus atlanticus. The sequence continues at coordinate 17,732,364 of JAXDDX010000001.1, forward strand.
CTGAATATAGAATAAAAACAGTAAAGGGTTTATTTCAGGGCGTCAAGTGTCAATGTAACAGATTGTAATAGAACTACAAGAAAAGTCGATTGAAATCCATTCCAGCTGCTAATGAGATAAATAAGGGATTATTTATTAGAGTACTTGGAGACTTGTGAAGGCAAAGAACGACATTGTGATTATGAGATTATACTGTAAAAGCACGTAGATGCATTTTAAACAACCATACAATTTTTAATATTGTTGTTACTGATGATAACGAGACTATTCAAGTATCTAAATTGGAAGAAACTGTCCACTTGACATTGTATAAATGTTCAGAAAAGCGATCCTGAATTGACTACAAGTAATCTGATTACAATGAAGTTTAGCGTAAATTCAGTCAGGAAGGTTACTTCCCCCATTCATATTTTGTCAGCAGGTACAAGCCCCAGCTCTGCACCGTCCAATCACCGTAGCCCACGCTCCTTTCTCCTCCCCTTCCTCCCTCTCCAGAAACCAATCACTAACCATTTCCCTCTATTTGTATCCCCTCCGCTGCTTCCGTGTTTCTGTCATTTCAGCTGCCTAAACCTCATCAGTCTGACGCACCACCTCCTCCCCCGCCACCACCAGCATCACGGCTCCATCAGATATCCAGAGGGGTCAGATCTTCATCCCCGGGGGGTTCTCCTGTCTCCTACCTGCCCCCAGGGAGCTTCACCCTATCGCTGGATACCTCTTGGAGTCTACGCCAAACCGATGCTCATGCTCATTTCTCATGCTGTTAATAAATGTTTATAATTGTAAACCTAGCCTCTCGTGATTGAACTGTTGCATTGTAGTATGTCGTATTTTAAATAGAAAGTTGTAACAGGTAATCTGTTCTCTAATCCTCCCTAACGCTCGTTATTATGAGGAATTTGTGATGTGACATGAGCGCCATCATGTTTTTGTCCAAGCCAGACCCCCACACGACCCCCCCCCCGACACACACACACACACAGATACACCATCATTTGTTCACACAAGCAATTATTGCGCAATCAAAACAACCACGCCATATTAATAAAAAAGAATTGCTACTCCAGTATGTCAGTAAAGTCCAGAAGAAAAAAAAAAGGAACCGCAGCCTGCTTTGAATCTCACGAGCCGGTTGAAATGGAAGACAAATGGCTCGGGCAATGAAATGAAAGTAGCGAAACCCCTCGTGATTCATCACTGCGGGGGGAAAGCTCGCCTCGACGTTACGAGAAACACGCCGCGGATGCGATGCCAAATAAATCGAACGTGATGGGCGAAGGAAAGCCTCCTCCTTCAAAATGACAGTAAACGCCCACTGTGACCGTCCGCATCTTTCCCCGCATTACATCCCGCTCGGTATCTCTCCATCTTTTCCTCCCCCTGTCCTGCGATCCCTCTGCCTGTTTCTCTCCCGCATCCCTTCAACCCTTTTGCAGATATTATATATTATCCCTGATGATTCACGTATCTGTACCCCTGACTGCCTGTTTGGAGAAGTTCCAGCGTCTCCCAGAAGGCCGCGAAACGCACCGCCATGTACTCGGGACATTTTCTCACTAGCAGGCTATATTTATGTGCAGCGATTCACATGCATCTGTAGCTGGTTACTTCCTGGAGATGTTCTCGCCTTCTCCCAAAAGGCCTCGGGAAGCGCTTCTTTCTTTCTCAGCGAGCACACCGGAAAGTTTCTCCTCTCGCAAGCACCGTAAAGCACGAAAGTGTGAAAAGCAAGACTGAGAAAAATAAACAAGCAGTCACTCTTCTTTTTGAATCCCCCCCCCCAGCATCTAACACAAGCCCTGCTGGAAAGACAGCTCGTTACAGTGGAAGGCTACGTTTAAATAGTTTGCATAGCTTGGTTGGTTTTCACGATCCAATGCATGAGTCTGAAAAAAAGAAAAAAGAAAAAGACTCTTGCTCACACCTGGATGCTAAAGTATATTTGTCTCCTAGACATTCCACAGAAAGGTTAAGAAAACAGTGGAGTTTGGCAAATGACTAAAGCTGCAGTTTGTCTGTGTTGACAGGCAAGTGACCTCATAGTTCTTCGGTGTGTGTGTGTGTGTGTGTGTGGGTGAGAGAGAGAGAGAGAGGGAGAGAGATAAAGAAAGAGATGGAGAGAGAGAGAGAGTGTGTGTGTGTTTTAGCCTCAAAGCCCTCATAAGAGCCCTGAGAGCCTTTCCTTCAGCGCTATCAGACTCTGACTGACGTTTCCAATTTGTTTCCTGTCTCCAGTGTTGATACAGCTGTGCTGATAGCGTGTGTGTGGTTTTTTTTCGTACGTGTGTGTGTGTGCATACGTGCAGCACTTGTGCCAACCTGCACATGCAAGCTAGTGCATTTGTATATTTTGTGCACGACCGCTCGTTGGCTTGTGTCTGTGTGTGTGCAATGTGCAATCGTGCAGGCGTTTATGTGCAAAAACATGTGTGTGCATTATGTGAGACCAACTCCAGCTGGAGAGTCAAGTCAACGTTGCCATAGTAATTACACATTCCCAGCTGGGGAGTTGATAAGACCTGCTGGGCTTCCAACAACTCGACCTGCCGGCTAAATAATCATGTTTTATGTCCACAAATCAGCAGAGGCCGTAGATTAGCGCCCAGCCTATCAGGAGAGAGGATAGCTAATCGTGTCATTGATACCAAGGTAGCAAGGGACCGTATTTATTACATTATCAAGGGGGAGAAAAGAGTCTGGAAATATCCTGAACTTTACTGACGTAGAAGTAGAATTGCTGGTGTAAACATCTATTTAAGTGAACATACAAAGTAGCCCAGTTAAAATGTACTCGGATTACTTACACATTTACTTAAAAAAAATAGACATAGTTACATATGATCGTTCCAATGCAATCTAAAAGGGACGAGAAAAGTTTAAAATAGGTTCTTTGAATTGAGAAAAAAGAGAAACGTTTATGAAATAAAATGCATAAAAAGTGATAAAAAAAAAAAAAAGCTGAAAATGTTCAATAGGATTACTACATGGATGTTTCTGTTGCTATTAGCTCTCCAACTAGCGAGCAATGCTAGCAAACTAGCTAGACAACAACCAGACTAAAAAAATCAAATCACATTTTATTTGTACAGCCCTTAATCACCGTTACAGTCTCTAAGGGCTTCACAGTGCCCAACATGTGAAACAATAAATAGTTAGTACACGACATCCCCCAGCCTTGGACCCTCAACAGACGACAAGGAAAAACTCACAAAACCTTTTAGGAAAAAATGGAAGAAACCTTGGGAGGGGCTACTCAGAGAGGGAGGGGCTACTTAGAGAGGGATCTCTCTACCAGGACGGTCGGACGTGCAATAAATGCCGAGTTTGGGCAGGCAGCGTATACACAATGCAACATCCATCCACTCTCTGGCTGTGCATGACTCCTCCCTTTGGCAAGGTAGTCGGTATCCGGGTTCGAGTGGCATTCCTCTTCTACCCTGGCATCGTTTTACCTCCATTGTAGGGTGTAGATCCTTCTGTGTGACAAATCTCCTCTGATAGACCCTACCGCTGCTTTGTTTAGGTTGTTGCTTTTAGTGTTTGTTTTAGTGTATGTTTTGTTTTTGTCATTTGTTTGGAGTTGTTTATATGGTCTGACTGCCTGAATACTCTGCAGCAGTGTGTCTACTCTGTGATTGTTGTGCTTTCTCTTTTGTTTAAAGCCTAGTGGTGCGCACCAGCCTGCTTAGGAGGATACTATTGGTGGTGGGTCTCCCCTCACCTTCACTTCACGCCCATTTAGTTGTAGTGGTATTGCGCTTCTCTCACGGTGTGAAAGCTTCCCTTAAGTCTTGCAGTGTGTGTGGAGGGGGAGTGGCCTATCCAGCTAGGCATTCAGTCTACCTCTACTGCAGTCGGTTGTTGCCCATTGGCTTGGGGTCAGTAGCCCATTCTATTCTATTAGGAAAATAATAAATGTGCAGTTTTTAGCAAAATCCAACAAGCTTACAATTCCCTGCTCCTAGCGCTGGTCACGTAAGCTCATATCATGGATGCATTTGAGCATTTAATGTTACTGTTAGTTTATGTTTCCTCCACATGCTTGTGCGCAGGTTTAATGCAATTTACGACTGATGCGATGCTTATGGAGAGAATACCACATTTTTACTCTGGAATGGATATAGACATCAAATCAAATCACATTTATTTGTATAGCCCTTAATCACCGTTACAGTCTCTAAGGGCTTCACAGTGCCCAACATGTGAAAATAATAAATGGTTAGTACACGACATCCCCCAGCCTTAGACCCTCACAGAGGACAAGGAAAAACTCCCACAAACCCTCACTGGGAAAATTGGGAGAAACCTTGGGAGGGGCTACTCAGAGAGGGATCCCCCTACCAGGACGGTTGGGCGTGCAATAGATGCCGAGTTTGGGCAAGCAGCGTATACACAATATATGAAAGTTTATTTTGGTGGGACATCCAGATCTGATGGGGCGGCATCACAGCAACAGCCTGGAACAGATAGGAGACTCACCCACACACACCCATACACACACTCTCACTCACACAGACAAACATGACCAGCGTCAGTGGACAGGAGCAGCTAGACCAGGAGAATAGGACATGTAGGCAGGATGCTAGTATCCATCGGCAGGACCCTGATCTAGGATGAGCTAACTGGTCTAGCCTTACTCTGAGAAGAGACTGAGCCACTCCCTCAAGGCTGGTCAAATGACAGAGAGAATAAATGGGTTTTTAGCCTTGACTTAAAGACTTCGATAGAGCCTGCCTCTCTGATTGAGGCAGACTGTTCCATAGATAGGGAGCCCGGTAAGAAAAGGCTCTGTTACCTGCAGTTTTCTTTTTGACTGCTGGGATAGACAGGTAGCCAGCGTTCTGAGATCTGAGGGCGCGTGGCGGTTTATAAGGTTTAATCAAATCGGATAAATAGGATGGTGCCATCCCATGTAATGATTTATATGTAAGTAAAAGCACCTTAAAGTCACACCTGGCCTGAATTGGTAGCCAGTGTAATGAGGACAGGATGGGAGTTATATGGTTGAATTTCCTAGTTTTGGTCAGGATTCTGGCAGCAGCATTCTGGACCAGTTGTAGTTTTTTAGTGCGCCCAGTAGGTAAGCCCGAGAAAAGGACATTGCAATAATCGATTCTGGATGATACAAAGGCATGTACTAAAATTTCTGCATCTGCCTCTGTTAGCATAGGTCGAATTTTGGCAATATTGCGAAGATGATAAAACGCTGATTTAGTGATCTCCTTAATGTGCAACTCGAATGAGAGGGTAGGGTCGAATTTTACCCCAAGGTTTTTAACGTATGGGCTCTGGGAGATTACACAACTATCAAAGTTAAGATGCATTTATAGAGCGAGTGCAATACTTAGGTCAAAACAAATTCAAGTAAAAATAAAGTTTACTGAAAGACAGTCCTTACATGGTCTACACCAAGTCTTGAACCTTGTACGTTACCAGCAATGAGGTGCTATTTCAACTGGTGTGCATCTTTCCTGCTGAGCAGCCGTGGAAGATTTAATAAATGGAGGTGGTGGACTCTATTCTGTGTTAGCACTACGCACAGTATGTGAGAGTGCATTGTAGGTGAAGCTGCCCACACATGTCCAAATGTTCTCAGTCGACAGTGTCGGTCTACTTCCTGTGAATTACATTGTCTCTACGCTCTGTGACTGAACTCACACCGGCTGAAAGTGATGCCTCGGTGATTAAAAGAAAAATCCACCTTAACTTTTTCGCTCTCACACTGTTAAAAACAGCTGTTGGCGATGCGCCTTGTATTTCCGGGTCCATTTTGGTGCTTGGTGGTGTATTATTCCTTATCCTGTGCATAATTCTAACAACGTGACGTCACGTTGAAATATTTCCAGAGCAGCTACAATGGAGTTTAATATGAGATATCAATTTCTCCACTGACTGAAGGACTAGCCTCAGTAGACTGCGATGGCTCTCTACACCTACACGTGAAACCAACATCTGAACAAAGTCAGGCCCGTTCTCTGGGGTTTGTCCAATGTCATTCTGGGAAGTGTAGGAAATCTAACTGAAGTAGAAGTAGACGAGGCAGGTTGAGGGAAAGTGGATACAACCAAGAGGCAAACGCTTCATCACAAAATATGTGGAATGCAGGTCTTGAAATCTAATGGGATCTCCCTACTTGTGTTTGAACCCTGATAGCTGCGCTGTGCCATAAGCTATTTGCCTCCGGTGTACTGATTGTCCGTCTAGCTGTGTATTTTATTGCTTACGTTGTCAGAAGTGCAATTCAAGCTCAGAAGATGAAGACTTCTTGGGTAGATTCAGAGATTGCTACTGAAGCTGCCAGGGTGTGATTTCCACTGTGACCTCCCATACTGAAACCATGTGCACCATGCAGGTACTGTGAGGTGTGTTGAATGGTGGGCAACATATTTACAGGTCTGGCCAAGAACCTTGTCACCCTTGCATTTTATGCAGACAATGTACAATATCGTCTCAAATCATTGGAAATTGAAACAACTTTCTTTTCTTTAAAAGCTTAATTTCGTGACGATCCGCGTTGCCAAAGAGTCACAATTTGGTTTCATCGGTCCACAGTGTAATGATCGAGCACTGGTGGACCCAGAAGCAGACAGGCTGGAGGCAGACCCCAGACCTCTCCAGGTCAGCCTTGAGATCTTTGGATGTCATTGCGAGGTGTTTTTTTTTTTTTCTTCCATCAAAAAAGAATGAAAAATGGATCTTTGAACAATTTTTCCTCTTACCGCCACCTGAGCAGCAAACGTCTTCGTAACATAATCGTGGAAAGGGGAACACCAAGGTCTCTAGAGATGCCTTATAGCCTTGCGAACGCTGTTTGGTGATAATAGTTCTTCTGACATCCTCAGACAGCTCTTTTCTCTTTTCACAGACGACCAGGGAAGCAGAACAGACGGTTTTATCACTTTAAAATGGATAATTGGATAATTCATTTATGCCATGAGGGCACCTGCAGCCTGCCACAGGTTGAGTTGAATTACACTGCAAATGAGAATCTATTTCCTCCACCTAAACAGATTTCAATTCTTCTGAAGGATGCCAGACATCACTTTTCAATTTTGAAAGCATAAAAGATTTGTTTTAATTTGTATTCTTATTGTTTGATCGTGTGTGAAGACCGAAGGTTGTTTCAATTTGTCAAGTTGTTTCCGATTACTTGAGCGAGTGCCAATAATCTTGTGTAGTATTTCATATATACAAACTTGTTTTCCTCCCAGGTAACAGATGTGATCCCTTTTATTGTTATTGTTTTTCTTTCCTCAGACTGCAACAAAAAGATAAGATTCACTCAAATAAGTATCTCAAGGAACGTAAACAGCAGACATTTTATCGTTATCGCTGTTTGTGAACTTTTCAGGGGAACGTCAGACTGATTTTATCTGAGGCTGGCATTCAGTCAGATGCCTCAGCCATCCTGTCAGCACAGAGACCGGTCGGATGAGAAAACAGAGATGAAATGGGACGACCCCACTTGATGCTTTGTCATTTGCTTTTTTTGGCTTCGGAAAGAAACGTCCATTCAACTTACTGAGCAGTTGAAAATAAAAGTGGGATTCGGGAATGTCTGGAAATTTCAAATGGCATGGAGATTTAGTTCCAAAACAGAGCCCGAGCTGGAAAGTGAGGTTTGAAGTCCAGACATCCCGTTACCTATCAGTAGTGTAGTATCAACCCCCCCACCGGTATGGACATTTAGTCCTCTTGGGTAGTAAAAATCGTATTTATTGCCCCTTATTGCCCCCTCTCCCTCTCGCCCCCCCTCCTGCTCCACTCCAAGAGGAACTGTTTGGAAAACTAACAAGCACAGACATCAGCACAGCTTGTTTGAAATAAATGATTAATCCTGCTTTTTACCTGCTATCATTGCAAACATCTGACCAAGACTCTTTATTTTTTATTTTTTTTTCAAATAAAGGATTCATTACTTCCATTCAGTAGATGCGCCCCCCCCCCCCCCCCCCCATCATTGGGAACATCATTGTCTGGAAACATAACGTGCAGGCAGCTCATGGAAAAAAACCTTGCTAGATGAATAATTTATAACAACATCATTTTTTTTTACACCTGCTAAGTCCCATGTAAGATGTAAACACACATGCACCACACTATGTACTGTGTATGCACACACACACACACACACACACACCCACCCACCTTGTCTAGAATTATGAGCCTTTTGAAGTCAGCGGCACATGTCTGCTGAGAAAAAAAAAAAGAATGAAACATGGATCTTTGAACAAATGTCAGATTTTGTCATGTAGAAAAAAAAAACCCTGCCAGCTTATAATTGATTTCTGGTCTCTCTCTCTTCTCTCTCTCTCTCTCTCAGTCTGTCGTTTCCCTCTCTCTTTCCCTGCCAACCCCTGCCTCTCTTTCTTTTGCTGCGGTAATGTGATTCACCTTGAAGACGAACTTCAGACTATTTAAAGCACGCTGACGAGTGAACGCGTCGCCGTGACATCCAGAAACATTTCAACAGACGTTCCGGACGGCGAAACTGTGCGATGGCTTGGCACTTTGAGAAGGGATTACTTTAGTCTTCAGGTATGGATTAGCATCCTGTTAGGTTTCTGGCATCGAACCGCAGTGACACCGTTGCATGACAACTGCACAAGAAGGAGACACCGGAAATTAAACTTGGATGAACTGGAAAGTGGGAAACTTGGAAACTGCTTTTCCACTGGGAAACGAACCTCATCACGTATTAAAACTCTTGCTTCGCTGCAGCTGCACAGTTGCTCCACCCCTGAGAGGACTCATTTAGATCAATGCATGGTGGGGCAACTTCTACACCGGTTACAAAAACTACAATGCATCTAAAATCATCAACGACGGCACGTTGGGAGTCAGGCACCTCGTAATCCACAGCGCGGCATCCTCAATAAACGAGATGAGAACAGAAATACGCTTTCGTATCAACCTGAACTGTTTCCTGATTTGACCATTAGCACCGTGGTGTGTGTGTGTGTGTGTGTGTGTGTGCGCGCACGTGCGTGTGTGTGTTGGAGCATTGGAAGGGAGGATCAAAACCCCAGTGCAATCAGTTTTTAATTTCCTTGAAATCAAATTACACGGAGGGCCAATAACCAGAGCACTGGACTATGGGAAAGTCATCTTGGAGATTATAAATCAACCCTGAAGAGTGTGTGTGTGTGTGTGTGTGTGTGTGTGGGTTCATGTGCACATATGCGTGTTTAATATACTTCCTGGAATAGAACCGGTCACCGCGACACGCCCGGCAGGTCGAAATGGAAAGCCAATGTCATAGACGGACGCCGATGCAGAAAGTCAGCTCAGCCAATCAGCTGACTGTGTTCTGTAGACCCCACACCGCTGTACTGATTCAATTGGGTCATTTCAAAAAAATCACTATTACGACCCAAAGCCCCGCTCCATAATTTGTATTGATTTGCTGCAATGAGCTTTTCCCCCCACAGCAGGTTGTTGTGAGCGGGATTGAAACGGAGCGCTTAGCGTATTGATATCGGATCCCTTACTCTTTTTTTTTTGCGGTTGTTGTTTTTTGCTCCCTCGTCTGACGCGTTCGCCCGACTCGACGCGCTTGGAAAAAAAGTGCAATGTGAGACAAGTCACATATAACAATAATAATAGTCTGTTCATGAAAATGTATGAGCAATAATACAGAAGGGGAAAAAAAACAAAAAACTAACTTTCACGAGAATGAATAATTCACACTCGATCGCTCATGAAATGATTCACTCGTTACAAAGTGGCAAAGTTTCCACCCGCCTGCCTGCACAGCTCAACAATGTACCTCTGCTGTAAGCACTCCAGCGTCTCCCCTGCAGAGATCTGAGCCTTCCTTAGCCATAATAGCCTGTTAGCAGCCCACGTACCCTCGGCTCATACATTTTGATTGCATTTTTACCTTAAGTTGCCCCCCCCACTATCTGTCTTTGAAAAAGCTTTCTGGTACAAGAATAAAAACCCGAGCTAACGAGCTCCCAACTATTCAAGGAAAATAAAGCAATTAACATTTGTCACCTTTAATGCAGAAAGATGTTCTTTGGTTTTCAGATTTCTAAAGCTGATGGCTGGCTGGGCCCCGGTGGCTTTTAAGGGTGCGCTTTATATCAAACGTGACCTTTATTCACCATTACTGAGAGGGATGCTGTCTACCTGGACCGGATCACGTTGTTAATATGAATTTACAAGTACAACGGGGAGCGTCGGTGACGGAGAGGGAAAGTTGGCGGAGGAGAAAGAAGAAGCGATTAAGTTAAGGTTTTTTTTGTTCTGAGAAAAGGGCGGAGAGAGTTTTAAATCAATCAGCGTGTGCTCTTCGGGGGGAAAAACTGACTGATGGAATGGGATCGAGACATGTCCTGTCAACTTTCCCTGCTTCAACCAAGTAGCGTGATGTTCACTGTCAATTATGGTTAGCGTTTTTTAGGAGTCATACACACACACACACACACACACACACACACACACACACACACGCGGTGCCAGAAGGGATTTAGCTCTTGAATGCGCCTCGCTTTGAACCCGGGAGGAATTTTCATGCCATTGATCCGAAGCTCAGAGAGAAAAAAAGTTGAATTGGCCTATTGGTTTCTGAGCTTAAGAAGCCTACTGTCTCAGGATTAGCGGGAAAACACAAAGCAAAGTGTTTCTCACCATATAATAACCGCATGACCGTTTCGAATTCCCTCCATGTTTCTTTTAAGAAAATAAAACCTTTGTAATATCACAGCATGTGTGAACGTTCCTCAGTATTCCCAGACTTCCTTTTTGGCCACAGCGGCGTGTATTTCCCATCAATTTGAGGGAATGTGCTTGACTCATGCCTGTGAGTAACGCAATCATTGATAAGTTTTTGTTTATTTTGTGCTTTAGCGGTCTGGTACGCTTGACTGGGAGAGCCTTTTTAAATGTTCTCCCGTCCACAAAACTTCATGTTCTCAAATATTAAAAAACAAGTCATCTAAATGAATGCAGTCAATCAGAGGCAGGGTTATTGTTCACCAGACCTGACAGACATTATGCTTCTGCGTCTTTGTCGTGCTCCGATAACGTTATCTATTTTTCATCAAGGGGCGATTCAGTGGAAGTCTGTCATCTAGCATGCAGCATTATCTTCATAACACCTTGATGCCTGGCTGGCAATGATGAATCTACTCTTAATGTACAGACTTAGTTAAAACACGTCAGTTAAGCTGGTGTTTCTGTTATTCCTCTCAGAGTAGGTGTACTGTTTAGACCTATAGGATCAGAGTGAATGAGATGGCCCAGGACAGTCCAATACAATTATTATGAACTAGGAGGGATTTCAGTCCAAGTCAAGAGGAAAAAAAAAAGACAGTGGAAAAACATGAACATGAAACAGGAAACAGTTTGAAATGTTGCCGCAATGTGATTTTTTTCCCCCAGAAAATGTTTCAGCCAATTTGGCACTCACCACCCTTGTAAGCAAACAACTCCTGGCACCGCATCCAAAACCAAAACATTGTTTTTTTTTTATAATTCAAACCAAATGCTTACCAGGAAAGGCCCAGTGTGGCTACTGGAAAGTGCCAACAGATGTCCCCCCCCCCATCCTTTTTCACAGTGAGGTTTGATTACATTCAGATAAGCAGACGCAGAGACATTTGGCAATCGAACAGAAAGTAGGTGAGACTTGATGAACACTGAAAGTAACGCAGCAAGCAACAAGTCAGATTAATTTCCTATAGAGCTGAGTGACCGATGTGTGGACGGCCGAGAAAGATTGTCCCCAGCTGAACTTTTCGCGGCCGTCAGCAGATTTGTTTCCCTACCAATGTTATTTAATTTCATGAGCCTGGGTAAATGCAAAATGGACATTCAAAGCTTCCCAGTTCTCTGCAACTTTAATTTGAAAGACTACAGGAAGGAACATAAACTCTGAAGTCATTTGTGTCTGTTTCAATTAATGCTACCTAATTAGCACTTGCTAGCTAGTTTCACATCGAGACGCTGTAACGTTCTGCACGCCGCTACCAAAGCAGCAAAAAAAATGCATGATCTTGACCCGTTCAGGACTTTGTAGCTGCAGACCGCTACACAGATGCAACCGGGGCCTCTCACACCGGCGATCTCACAGAGTGACCCGTCAGCCTGAGTCGCTTGCGGCGTGCGCTCGAGGCCAATCACAGTCGACCACGAAACTTCTGATTCTGCAGATGCAATCAGTAGGTACCTTCTTGTCCCAGAGCCAGTTCGCTCCTTGTCAACAAATTTGGGTGAAGACGTATGGGTGAAGTTTCCTGTTCCCGTCTTCTGTGTCTGTGCATGAGCATGTGTGTGTACGTCGATGTCATTTTAGCAGCTACCGACAGAAACCACACCATGACACAGAAAACAGTGTCGACCGCGACAACCTAAAGGGTGAAGGAACCTCAGCCCCGGTTGATCCAGATCCAGGCTTTATCTATATTTCATGTTCACCTGCTGGCATTAATACGCATCGCCAGTACCCACCATGAATCACCATGCTCTAACCCAATAAAATGCAACTGTGCATTGCCAGCATGACAGATTTCTCTCGCGGTTAATGCGCAATTCCTTTTCTCATCTCTCACTTTGCAAAGATGTCGCAGTCCGTGGGGAGATTGGCCTTTCCAGGCGATAATCTGGTGGAGATTGATGTTCGAAACAACAACGAATCTGGAAGAATGTCCATCAGCTCATTTCCTCACCGGCATGTTTCCTCCCGTTACTTCCTATCCCCGATTTCCTTAATTTGACTTTAACCTATCACTAATTCTAACCCAGACACTGAATGTAACCCTTAATACTTAAATGACAAACTGAACTCATGCTGCAGGATTTTCCTCATATTTCTGTCGTTAAGGAGACATCCTCACAAGGAGAGATGTACACACACACACACACACACACACACACACACACATTCTGACATCCTGTTCCCAGGGAGGCCGCTGGCTACTGTCATGCATGGTTCATTACCTTGAATGATCATCATTCCTCTGCTCTCCATGTAGTTACTGTACAGGCTGCCACACCAAATGGAAGTGTGTGTGTGTGTGTGTGTGTGTGTGTGTGTGTGTGTGTGTGTGCATAAATGTGCAATGTGAAGTGTTTGTGTGCGCCCACGTGGGAGTGGCCCGTTTGTGATGTAAATGCCTCTCGTTCAAACCCGCACAGCCGCGCAAATAACGCGTCCCTCTTGAACGCCTCGTTCCTGCACCGCCTCGGTGTCCCAAGGTGCCGCTTGCAGCCGCCACGGCAAACGCAAATCCACGCTTGCTGTGGACATCACTGACTCAAAAGACCATCCCTGATCATTCAAGGCATACAATTCATTTTTCACCGCATCAGCACTCTGTGATGCAATAAAAAAATCACTTTGAATAGCGGGGCGCGCAGAGGTAGTCGTTTATAATGGGTAATGTACCTCTCCTATTTATCTCTCTTTCTCCTTCACTCTCCCACCTTCCATCTTTCTTTCTCCGTCTCTCGCTCCCTCTGTCTTTTTCCATAATGGATAAAATACTGCCGGGGATGAATATTTGTGGTGTTATGGTTGTTTTATTGAGCAGAAAGGGTGGCGATGTGGGGGAATTGTGCTGCCTCAGCGCTAAGCAGCGTGGGGTGTAAATCAGAGCTTACAGCGGGAGGAGCTCGTTACGGTGGACGGGACGGGACAGATACACGAGGCCTGGGAGAGAGAGAGAGAGAGAGAGAGAGAGACACAGGGAGAACGAAACTTTAGAAAAGCTACTAACTAGGCATGAAGAAACACTTCAGTAGGCCGAAGTGAAGTACAATAAAAAGAAAAGCTGAATTCCTTTCAGCTTGAGTCTTTAGAGACACAAGGCCCCAGAGAGGAGAAAGAGCAGATTCATTGTTACCACCAGTTGCTAAGTGGCTAAGTGATCAACTGGATCTACTTTTTTGCCTCGTCACGCTGATCACGTGGATGCACGAGTACTTTCCCCACATCTTCTATTCCATATTTCTTTTGAACAAAGTGACCATTGGATGTCCCTCCAGTCGCTTATCTCACAGCGCCTCAGAGCGGTAACCTAGCAACACCTCTCGGCGGTCAGCTGGATGGACCGCTGTTCAGCGCGAAATCCTGGGAAGCTTTGAAATTTTGCCCAAATGCCCATTAAGAGTTTTTCGCAAGTGCACACAGTTGGACCGAAAGCGAGGACAGCCGGGATGGTCACTAACGCGATGAGATGTTCAGCGGACATTCAAGCCATTCAATCAAGTATTCCAGGGTCGAGTGACTGGACTGAGCTTCCACAGAGTCCTTCTGTTATAAGAAGTACCGCAGGGGCCCCGACGCCGCGACGGTGCAACGCGGAATCTGATTTCCACATCCGTTTTGAAATGAGGCAATAAAACACAGCCTCATCCTAACATAATTACACTGGATTAACAAGCCCAGCCAAATTGCTTGCAGCTTGTGTATTGTGTTTCTGCCGCGCCGTAAGAAGCATCATTAAAGAATGACAAAAATAACATTGGATGGGAGGCACGTGTGTTGGTCGGTCTTATTATTCCACTGAGAGACCACTGATTGGGGATTTGGCTGATGTTAGTTTCCTGACTGTGCTGTGTGTGTTGTGTGTGTTGTGTGTGTGTGTGTGTGTGTGTGTGTGTGTGTGTGTGCGTGTGTTTTCATGGCGGCTTTATGAGAAACAAAAACAATAATTGCAGCCGTAATTGCTTTTTAATTTGGTTTGCTTTGACGGAATACGAGGTCGTCGCGGGTTAGGTGTGAGACGGAGACAAACAAAGATATTTTCTTTCTTCCAGTTTCTTTTTTGTCCTTTAATTTATTCATCGGTTATTTGGAATATAATACCGCCAAGTTTTACAAAGAAGGATTTTTTTTTTTTGGGTCTCTTTCGCAAGATCAAGTGTACTTGCTAACGATTTCAGCGGGGGATGTGATGTTCGCATTGTTGCCGGTTCACGTCTGGCTAGCAATCTCTGTTACATGTCATGCTCTCTCTCTCGCTCGCTCTCTCTCTCTCTCTCTCTCTCTCTTTCTGGCAGAAAAAAACATGAAAAACCATGAACATAACTTCATAGTCAAGTTTTAAGGCCATCTTACAAGCACAAGACTGTTCTCAAGTGCACACACACACACACACACACAGACACACACACACACACACACACAGGCGCGCACACGCACTTCACCCTCTAATGTCAAGTTCTAGAAACTTTCTTTCATTTGATAATGAGCTAATTGGAGTGACCCTCCGTGACTCCGTGCAGGTAGCTAACACCATATGCCATCATTCACTTAGCACACGCTACTGTACTAATTAAGAACCCTCCTTGTCAGATCAATAGAAGTAAAGGAAATGGAAAAGATGACACAATGGGGCTGTAGATCATCCCTTATTTTTTGCTCTCTCTCTCTCTCTCTCTCTCGGACGGGTGAATCCACTTTAGCAAGAACAGCAGTGGCCAGTAGCCTCCCACCTCTGCCTTTCAGCCCTGCCTTCAGATATCCTGTCTGAATTCTGTCTGAGGGGAAATTGCAGCCGTACGAAGTCGAATCCCCTTAAGATAATTTCCCTCAAAATTCCAACTAATAAGGTGATATATGAATAATAATTTGTGGTAATACGATGCCTCTATCCTCATCATGCCCCCCACAAATTTCCCACCTGGTGCTAATGAATCGCTTTAACCTCAGAATCCTATAAGGGTCTGATGATTAGATAGATAGATAGACAGACAGACGATAGATAGATAGATAGATAGATAGATAGACAGATAGATAGATAGATAGTTAGATAGACAGATAGATAGACAGACAGACAGACAGATAGACAGACAGATAGATAGATAGATAGATAGATAGATAGATAGATAGATAGATAGATAGATAGATAGATAGATAGATAGATAGATAGATAGATACTTTATTCTCTGCCTCAATATCTGTCTGCTTTCCTTTATTTCAGTGTTTTTTTGATCTGCCCTGTCTTTCTGTCTCCCTTTCTCTATTTCTCTCTCTCTCTCTCTCAGGTAGATTTTAAAAACATGCAGGGTTGATTGTGGGTGTAAACGAGCTCGCTCAGATGTTAAAAATGGACAGCTCCCCGTTGCACGCTGCCGCTCTCCCGCCCACGGTATGCTAATTGTCTTTCATAAACATACAGTGATAGCAGATAGTGTATATTTTCCCAATCCTAATTTTCAAAAATCCTTTCACCGAGTTGACAAATGGCGATGATGAGGCAGCGCCACGATTCTGCCGTTTCCTGCTGACTGCGAAAGACCATCAACGGACCACAATGTGATTTTAATGAAGCTTTTCAGAGCCCCTGGTCACATTTGTATACGCCCATGCAAAGGTTGATACACATTAAACACTGAGTTAGACCTGCCTCCCATATCAGTGGATAAATAGCCTGTAATATATTTTTTACTCTCCATTAGAAAGGCATACATAAGGTGCAGGCTTTGCCAGGTAAAACAATATTTTAGCATTGTTGTGATCTTCCCACACATTATCCGAAGGTATCCCAATTTAACATCAAATGTTCTGATGAAAATAAAACACACTTCTCTTTCTCTTTCATTTCCTGTCAACCTCTGTTGTGTGCTTCCAAAAGGTAGTTCATTTATTCCTTCATACTTTCTCTGTACCCATTTATTCCTATTCAGAGTCACAGCGGGCTGGAGCCTATCCCAGCATGCATAGGGTATAAGGGAAGAAAACACCCTGGACAGATGACCAGTCTATCACAGGGCCTTTAAAAGGTAGTCGAAAAGTTCAAAACCAAACCAAAAGAGTGAGTGGGCACGTGTATAGTAGACTTCCTGCTCTAATTGACAGCTGAATAGAAGTGCTGCTGTGCACAGGACATTCGCAAACCTCAAAGTGTTCAGGCACCTCTAAGTAGCTTGGAATACAAGGCAGCTTTAATGGCCCCCTGGGCCAATCAACAAACATCTCACCTTGTTTTGACCTGTAGTTGTAGTGCCTCTTGGGAGAGTCAGTGAAATTTAAAAAAAGCCAGAACACAGTGGTGAGATGCACTATTGCCCCAAGTTTCATCAAAATTCGATCAGTGGTAACTGATTAAGTGCACATGACACATGGATCAACAAAGGAACGTGACATGTGACGCCCCCTTTGGGCTAGTCAGTGTCATTTTGAAAATGTCGGAACACAGTGAAATGCATCATTGCCCTAAATTGTAGCAAAATCTGTCAATCCCCTCTCCCACGGGTCTAACAAAATAGTAAAGCATTACCACCCAAGCCTATGATACACAATATGAGTGTACACAGCTTTCTTCTTCAGATTCAGAAGGAAACAATACTGGAATCTAATCTTTTGTCTAGGGATGGAGGGGAGAAGATGCATATCAGAGGAAATATCCAGATCCTATCCCAGCAAACAATCCCCTCATCTGCTAAATCTAGGGCTTTTTGAATTGGCGTGACAAACAACAGCTGTGAAAAGAAAAGGGCTATTTAAAAGGGACCATGAAGGAAACAGCACTCTAGTTAATGGCTCTGGTTACTCATAAACAATCACTAATCAAGCTAAATTAATTTCCTGCCTCTTTTTTTGCCCTGTTTCCCTCTTTCCCTGCCTCTGTGTGTTGCATAAGAGCCACTAATTAAAACCAAAACAGTCATAAGCAACCCATGCACTCAACACCACAGGTCCAAATCTCTATGCCATATCTCTATTCCTATGATAAGTGAGTTTAGGTGGTAATCTGAATATGAGACTACATATGAGTTCAGGTGGTAATTTGAACATGAGACTACATATGAGTTCAGGTAGTAATCAGAATATGAGACTACATATGAGTTCAGGTAGTAATCTGAATATGAGACTACGTATGAGTTCAGGTAGTAATCTGAATATGAGACTACGTATGAGTTCAGGTGGTAATCTGAATTTGAGACTACGTATGAGTTCAGGTGGTAATCTGAATATGAGACTACATATGAGTTCAGGTAGTAATCTGAACATGAGACTACATATGAGTTCAGGTAGTAATCAGAATATGAGACTACGTATGAGTTCAGGTAGTAATCTGAATATGAGACTACGTATGAGTTCAGGTAGTAATCTGAATATGAGACTACGTATGAGTTCAGGTGGTAATCTGAATTTGAGACTACGTATGAGTTCAGGTGGTAATCTGAATATGAGACTACGTATGAGTTCAGGTAGTAATCTGAACATGAGACTACATATGAGTTCAGGTAGTAATCAGAATATGAGACTACGTATGAGTTCAGGTAGTAATCTGAATATGAGACTACATATGAGTTCAGGTAGTAATCTGAATATGAGACTACGTATGAGTTCAGGTGGTAATCTGAATTTGAGACTACGTATGAGTTCAGGTGGTAATCAGAATATGAGACTACATATGAGTTTAGGTAGTAATCAGAATATGAGACTACATATGAGTTCAGGTAGTAATCTGATTATGAGACTACATATGAGTTCAGGTAGTAATCAGAATATGAGACTACATATGAGTTCAGGTAGTAATCTGAATATGAGACTACATATGAGTTCAGGTGGTAATCAGAATATGAGACTACATATGAGTTCAGGTAGTAATCAGAATATGAGACTACATATGAGTTCAGGTTATAATCTTAATATGAGACTACATATGAGTTCAGGTGGTAATCAGAATATGAGACTACATATGAGTTCAGGTAGTAATCTGAATATGAGACTACATATGAGTTCAGGTGGTAATCAGAATATGAGACTACATATGAGTTCAGGTTATAATCTTAATATGAGACTACATATGAGTTCAGGTGGTAATCAGAATATGAGACTACATATGAGTTCAGGTAGTAATCTGAATATGAGACTAGGTATAAACTCCGTCAGTAAGAGTATGACCCGTTTTCATGAGTGGAAGTCTGAATCCAGGTAGAGAAATATACAAAGAGAGACAGAGGGCATGGGAGGGGTTGCAGGACAGAGCCAAGAGAAAAGATATCCAAAAGTGTCACACTATGCTCCACTGTGTGTGGCAGTATATTTGTGTGGAAATGACAAAGTCAAGAGATAACAGTGATAGTAAAATGAAGTAGGCTACAACACGGTTTCACCCAAACTTTTTACCTCAGCGAATGATAAACTGACAATGTGCTTAGCCAGCATTACGCAGACTCTGCCCCTCACGATGTCAGGTGTCAATCACATTGGAGATTATGCATACCAACACCCAGAAACGCACAGTCACACAAACAGCCACACATCGCCTTGGGCTGTCAGCGTGGACAAAGCCAGTCGTTGCAAATGCTGACTTGAGAAACGATAACGCTTGTCTCCGAAAATGTCAGAATGGTACGGAAACGAGAAACTTGTGTTGAAAGAGAGTCTGTTGGGGCACTGAGGTTCATTCAGAGCCCCTGGACTTTAAACTCCCCTGCCGCCTGGTGTGTGTTTTGCTGAGGCAGCGATTCATTAACATACATATGAGAAAGTCTGCACACCCGAGAATTTAGAATGGTTAGGTTTAAACTCTGTAGGTAAGGCTGTAGTATCAGTGTGTGTTTGTGTGCTTGCGCGTGTGCATGTGTGTGTGTGTGTGTGTTTTTAAGGCCCCGGCGAATGTGTTAACGGGAATTAGATGTGGGGGGCCCCGTTTCTCCTTCATTTCCACAGAAAGTGGTCAATTAGTTCCAAAATTGTATCAGGCGGATTTAGAAATATGATAATACATGCAGCAAAACGGATGAGTTTGCTCAGGGACGACACCAGGCAATTTAGGACGGCACAACTACTGGAACTGCTGCAACCCTGTAAGGCCTTAGGCCCTTTGCAGAGATAACAAGGGACAACCCTTACTTGGTACTCCAGGAAAGACTTCGACTGCCTCAGTGCACACATATAGAAACACACAGAGATACCTGCCAGGATTTGAATGGGATCTTCAAGGACTTTAGAGCCTACCACAAAACTCCCTAAAAATGTGACTGTACTGCACTGCAACAGATACCTTGGGGTCTGGTAATCATCTCACAAATGGAAGTTTTTAATCTCTGACAATCTCTGAGTTCACTCTAAGCTGGTGAATGATTTAGCAAAAAGAAAAAAAATAGATAAAGGAATTGAGGGAGGTGTACTTTCAAGGGCCACGGCTAATGGCTGGGCTCCCCTGACAAGCACTGACAAGCACTGGGAAGTTGGAAAAGCCTCTGAAGCAGCATTTAGACCATGTGACACGAAAGCTCTCCCATGAAAGCCATACTGAATGAAAGTTTCATTGCAGGTTTGACAGACTGACACCCCCGAAGCCGTTCAGTAAAATCACAGTGACAGAGGATGACACCTCTATTTAAAGGCCAGTATCAACCCGTTGCATCAGCAAACCATTCGATCGGTCTAACTCTAATCGTTACTTACTTACTTATTTACAACATGTGTGTGTACCTGTAATAGTTATGGAGCATGCAACAGGTTACCACTACTTCACACATAAACCCAGCGTCCGTGTTGACGTCTCCACCTCTCCTTCAAACGGCCAAAATCGTTTTCCATCTTTGCAGAGATGTAGTCTAGTGAACCTCCTCTCCTCATCAGAGCTCCTTTGATGAGACACTTCTTTAGGGGATGCACAGGATCTCCAATCAGGTACAGCAGCATCTCAGTGTTATCCACATATTGCAGGTGGTGCAAAATACAAAATGTTGAATCAAATGTTTTATATTAGGAATGTGTCATTTTGAAATAACTTTTTCTGAAAAAAGCATGGTGGCTACCTGCCTTGGATAGAAGCGTCCATTTCTATCGTATTTGGATGCAGTCTTGCATCATGGCTTGCACCCTGACCAGCCCACATAGATAATAGTAAAACTGAAGATAAAGTACAATTGAAAGCACTGTGAACTCCATTAAGGCAAGAATGGCAAAGGACCCACATGTCAAAAACACTGGCTTTATATTCCTACATACCAAAAAAAAAACATGACAGAGCAATGATGGGAATGTTGGACCAGAAACATGAAGAAACATCTCTCATATCGTTAATCTTGAATTGACAGATTTACATGATTTCTCTTGTAATGAAAGTGCCAAAGTGTCTCACTGTATCGGCCTTGAAATAATCTGCTCAGCACCAGAAGGCAGCTGCCAGTTGCCTCTTACAGCACACTGCCTCTCTCCAGTTAGTTTTTTTTTTCTTTCTTTCTCTAAGGCAGGGTGAAGGAGTCGGGCCAACTTCAAGAAAGTTTCCATTCTCATACGCAGATTGCTGACCCAGTCGTTTCCAAAATAATTCTCAAGCATCAGCCTCTAGAAGCCGTCGCCCTGGGGACGACGCTGCTGCCAGATTTACCGGTCTGTCATAACCTCCCTCCTCCAAACCGGCGAGGAGTGGTGATCGTCGACTCGTATATATATCCTATGTTTACGTCTCCTAATGTGTTTCCCTCAAACTCCTTGTTGAAATCGTTGTTGAGTTTTTTTCTCAAACTTGCCACTAACTCCGTACCCGACTCTGCGGCTTTTGGTTTGGACTCAAGCCGAACGAGAAATACGAAGGGAAACATCTTTAACTTTTAGCATCTTTAGCCCAGTTTGACTTGAAAAATCTATTTACAAACTGTTAGAAATAGAATACAGTTTTAACACCAATGGATTATTCTTCCCCATATGTCACTTGGTACCTCTATGGTTGGATGGCGCCTATGGTGACCGCCCACACTTTGTGATAAATGTCCATTAGACTGAACAGTTTGAGCCAAAGTCAATCAGTACAGAGAACCACAGCATATCTGCCATCTGATTTTAAGAACCCCCCCCCCCCCCCCCCCAACAACAATGTTTTCTGCTTCTGTTTTTTCCCCCTCAGGCCCCATTCATCACGCAGTGACCCCCAGCAAGGTTGAAGAAATCTTTGCTATTACTGCAACAATGGATCGTGAAACCTTTTACTGAACTGCGACAGAAATTACCTCAAATCCCATAAACCAATTATATGCTGCTGGTAGCAAAATCTTTACATGCATTCTTGCAGGAAATATAGATTATAAAACCATGACTTAGCAGAAATGTATGCAACTTGGCATTCCATTTTTAGTTGAAAACCGGGACGGAAAAATGTAAATCAGAGTCTAAATGTGTGTGTGTGTGTGTGTGTGTGTGTGTGTGTGTGTGAGATGGCGTGTGTGTGCTGTGTAGACTACAAAGGTGAGTCCACGAGGGCGTGTGTCAGCTATAGTTCTGCTGATGAAGATTACGCCAGTTTCTTATGCACTTGGGAGATGATGATGATGTCATGAACTTCCTCATCTTTACCCTGCAGCACTAAAGGTCCCCAACCAAAACCCCCATCCAACCCGTTGTAACAGGCTGGCCACAAGCACCATTTCAAAGAGTCATCGTGGTCATTGGCTGCGCTGTAGCAGTACATCCATTTGAATTTGAATCAACAGGATTTTCAGTTTCTCGACGATTTAACGGCCCCGCTCAAGACCGGGGTATTGACGTATTCACGGGTTGAGACAGGATGTCGGGGCGGGACATGTTCGAACGTGGGCGCGGGGTGGACCGCAGCAAACGTGGGAAGTGACTCATGGAGAACTGGATGCTAGCCTGCTTTCCATTATAAGAGAACCATTCGCTTGCTCCAGCAACTCCATCACCCCCGCTATTGGAGCAGGACGTGGACGAAACCCCTGCAGGAAGAGGAAGAAGACTTTGTCCCGGAGTTTCCCCTCGTGTCACTAACAAAGTGATGAAATTGCGACCACTACAAGGAAGGAAGAGTAATGGCCATTTGATCTGAAAATACAAAAAAAAAGCAAAAAGCAACTAGTGGCAGCAGGAGATAACTTTGAATTCTTTGAACATTTGAAAGACTTCATTACCCAGAAATCAATATTTTTTTGCGCTCCTCTGACCTAAATTTGTTCTTTGTTGTGGCTGGTGAAAGTGTTGAAAGAAATCAGGTTCGACCATCATTGATAAGCATTCGCTTGCTGCTGTTTAGGAGACAGTTGTGTGTTTCGAACATTTTTGAAGATTTCCACACCAGACACCGAATTTGGGCAAATATGGTGAATCTCCGGCATCTTATTTAGTGGGGATGGGACTCTCAGCCCCACATTGTCTTAAATCTTTAAGCTCTATAGTGCAGCTTTAAATAGATGTATTTTTTACTTCATTTAGCCTTTAAATAATGCTGAGAATAACCAGACATGGGACAAGGGAGGGCAGATGAGAGGAGGAAAGGCAGGAAGATGAGAAGGAAGAAGAGGTAGATAAGGAAGAAGGAGAGGATCAAAGGGGTGACGAGAACTCATCCGGCTCTGTTATGCTGTAAAGAGAATAAAAAGAAAGTCATTGCGATGTTCCAGACTCGGCCGCTGCGTGTTCAAAGTTTAGCAGCACTACTTTCTGCTGTGTTGAGGAAGCCACAGTGTAGTACACGGTGTCAGGGAGGACTCGTCACCTCCTGGCCGAAGCGGATGTTTACACTCGCAAGGCCTCGGGCATCGGCTTGTCTACGCCGAGGAGAAGCCAAGGTGTTAATAGGGAAGAATGAATTGCAGAGAAGCTGCCATGCCTGGTGTATCTGTCACGCCAGCCATCATTTTGAGCACTGGTTTTTAATTTCCGTGAGTCCATGATTTCACATCCAGAGCTAAATTGTCCCCGTGTCGTGTTCTTTTGAGGATCTCTCATTGAGCATATGGAGAGAAGTGCAAGATGAGTAAAGGAAGAGGATGAGTAAGAAAGACAATGTTTTTATTATGGAGAGTCGTTGTAGGTAAAAGTGCAGCAGATGTTCCACACTGAAGCTGGAGCACAAATGTCAGCTCAATTATCCCATCCTCTGCTGAATGTCACCTGAGTGCCTCTAAGCCTTGATGAGGATAACATGTTTTTTCCCCTCTCATCAGGACCGCGAGCTGCGTGTTTATTTGTTTCACTTACCGCCCGGTCAAATGCGACACGTTTTCCATTTAATCTGCCTTTGCGTGACAGTCGTTAGTTAGAGACGGAGAGGAAGTGGAGCCTTTGGGCCCGTCAAGACCCGACGACATTATACACTTCTCTACCTGCACTTGCTTTAATTCAGCTCTCCGTCACTCCTCCACTCTCCCCACCTCCGAATCGCTATCTCACTTTCCCTCTTTTCCCTCTCTCTTCCTAAGGGTTGCCACTAACAGACTGCCCCCCCCCCCCCCTCCTCCCTCCCCCTCCATCTCCAGCTTGTTAAATTTGATTGACAGAACTAGATATTTACGGTGAGGGTCAGGGCAGTGTGTGCTTTGGAAATGGAACCTGCAATTGCTCTCCGTTGCATGGGGACTGCACGGACGTGATATTGATACACTCGCTTCCAGCTCGCGAAACACTGCCGGATTCGTCATGAAGGGGAAGAAAAAATGGAGGAGATACGAGCGCACAACAGTTATGCATCACAGTCTGGATCGATTCTTCACAAACAAATACATATTTCAGAGATTTTTGTGCAATTTAAGAGTGCATTTGAGTGATGCTTTGAAACAAATGTTCAGCCCCTAATAATGTGTTACCATTTCAAGGTGGAGGCGTGCTGCACACCTCATGGGAGGACATCCGTCGACAGAGCAGAAGCTGCCTCTAATGTGTGCACGTGTGAGTCTGCGTTCATGTGGGGGGGTTCTGGAGTCCTCTCGGTGGGACGCGGCAGTTTGTCACCAGACGTCGTCCTCCGCCATCCCACAGGAATTTCAGGAACTCCATCTCGGGTGCTGTAAAATACACATCTTGCGATGCAATGTGTTGTTCTTCAAGTAACCAAGCTGTGCAGTGTATTATACAAGCACAAGCACAGGCATACACGTGCACACACACACACACACACACACACACACACACACACAAACCGCTGTAATTATAGTAGATGTGCAGGGTTGATAGGTACCTGCCTGATGTCCTCTTATCTACGGTGTGATACAATCAGTGATCATTTGCCCATGTGTGTGTGTGTGTGTGTGTGTGTGTGTGTGTGTGTGCGCATCAGTGTGATGTCCTTAACAAAGACACGATGTCAGGGCTGATGGATATCACCTCAGCAAAGTAGAGATAACAGAGTTTGCTGCAAGGCCTCGGGGGCCAAAAGGTTACAAATTACATTTCAACTAACTTTATACAAGAGATCCAATATACTCACACCTTCCTCAACCATGATTTTTTCCCCCCACCCAGCTAATTCAACTTGGGCCGCGATTTCAGCAATTTACTTTTCAGTATTAGATACAGTAGATTTAATCAAGCACTTTAATTTGATATATAGTCCTCATTTGTCTCTGATGGCCATCTGGCACCAAGCCCTGTGCTGTAAATGGATACGGTGGAAAACCTATATCCTACACTACAGTGGGAGAAGTCATCGTGAGACTGATGCTCAAATAGCTACCTAAGACTGAGGTGGAAAGTCACTCGTTAAATCTACTCTTAGACAATAAGAGACTTTTTTTTTCTGTCCTTAACGTTTTCTCGACTGTAACTAAGCACTTGAGCGAGTTACTCTTCCACTTAAAATGTTTCTGTCCTCCTCCCACCTCCAGAGGAATAGACCAAACGGATAGTGTGTTATTTCACCAACGAGCTCTAACATCTATTTAATCCTCCACATTACTAAAGAGAGGAAGGAGGACTTGCTTTGTGCAATGATTATAAATTCTATTAGACACTTGAGCACAATATTTGAGAGCTTTTTCAGAGCTCTTATAGTCCATTAGAGGAAATGACTTCCACACTCTTAGATTAGTGCAATTTTTACATTTAATTCACCCTTTTGGCCTCTGCTCCCTCCATCAGAGCCTTATTACGCTCATAAAAGCCTTATTTAACCAGGCAAGTTGAGGAAAGACGTATCTGTTTCTACAGAGAGAAGGCGTTTTACACCTATCCATGTATAAGAGTAAACGGAAAAACCTTTCATTATGGGCTTCAGAAAACTTAAAAATGTATATTTTTTATATATATAAACTTAATAATGTAAATATTGTATTAGAGAAACCTAACCGCTAACCTGAGAGTGAATCTTGCATAAGGCCTTGTCACACTGGCTTTCAGAAGGCTCCAGACTCCAGACTTGATATCTTCCCACTAAGAAAAATGCGGTGTGCTCTCGTTCAGGAATGCGGCCGGCTCGGCGCGCTAACAGGTTGTTTTGATTCCCAAAAAGGTCGGTGGCTTGTTTTGATTCTCCAGCGAGGTCAAGGGTACGCCGCAGACGTAAGCCATCCGTCAGACGGTTTATAGTGCAGAGTCACTCCAGATGGGATCCATCACACGGAGACATCAAGGCTGATGCTGTTTAGTTTAACCATCTCCAGCCAGCAGGGAACTGCTTTCGGTTAGGTAATAGACCCCAGGTTTAGACGCACACGCACGCACACACGCGCATGCACACACACACACATGCATGCATGCAGGCACGCGTGTTGCCTGGGGACACACATACACACATACGCATACAAAAAGCAAACCAATTCAAGTCGATTAGATTCAGTTCATCTCCATGGGGGCAAACGATTTACAAACTGTATTCATGCACTGCACACACACACACACTCACACACACACACACACTCACACACACAAACACACACACACACACACACACACTTTTATTACTTCAAAAGTGGCCGCTGTTCTGTTAGGGTTCTGTTAGTGCTTTAATGAAAGAGAAAATGCAAAGTCAAAGTTCATCAAAGTTATACGTCCTCCCTGGAAAAAAGGGGTGAGAAAATGACACAGAGGAAGAAAATAAATGGAAATTTATGGTAACACAGAAGAGGCATCAGCATATCTTCAGACCACTGCTTCACTCCGGACTACACCTTTAATTAGGGGGCCACAAACTGAAAGTCGAGGTGACGGTAGAGTAAAGGGGTGCCAGTGATGAGGAGAGGCACACGTTTTTTTTTGTTTTTTTTGTTGTTGTCAGCAGCTCTGCACGAAGGGGACAGTGCAAGGTGCAAAGATGCTCTCGCGACACCTGCTGGCCAACACCTTATCGTCCGAGTCTGTGTGGGCGCATGTCCGCCTCTTTATATGGGACCTACTTTATGAGGCGCCGTGAGGAAAGCAAGGAGGACCTCTCACATGCTGCACAGACAGGAGGAAGATAGTTGAATTAAGAGCGAAGTTAGACTGATGTAGAGAATATTTATTTTCTTTTTTCACAAGAGTAGTGTCAGCAATCAACCTTTGAAGTTCAGGCGACATCATTAGTGGGCAAGCAATCTCTTTTACCATTTGAATTGCTCGATATTCGTCACTAGAAAGCACAACACATTTCCCATTCCTGGAGCTGTTCTTTTTTCAGACCGGCAAACGCGTAAAAGAAGGAATACAAATCACATAATATCCCATAATAAAAATCACACATTCCTATAATATTCCTATAGGGGCGTGGAGTTTAGAATACTACTTTATAATATTCCTATTGTTTTGTGTTACTAAAAAGTATTACAGGATTACTAGGCTACAGGTTCACTTGTGAGATCCACTATCTATGTATAAGCCAGGCCGGCGGTCCCCTGCCTCAGAGTGGGGGGGGGGGGGGGGTCTGGGTTTGGCCCTTCCCTCTCCGCACGTCAAGGAGACAGCGGCGTAAAACCGCACCGGGTTGTTCGCCCGGCCCCCCGCTGATAGCAGGCTCTCTATCAACACCGCTGACAGACTAGGGACCATCTCTCTCTCTCTCCCTCCCTCTCCTCTCTCTCTCTCTCTCTCCCTCCCTCTCTCTCTCCCTCTCTCTCTCTCTCTCTCCCAGTTCATCGCCGCTTTACCGCGGTGCGCCCCAGACGCGTGCCCCAGCCCAGGATGGCCTCGCCTCCGTCTCCTCACCTTTACCGCTGACTGCCAGGGACGCGGCTGTACTTTGGGTGGAATCTCTTGAGTTTGTGTCCTCTGTCCGCTCTTTCGCCTTTTTTTCCAGAGGAGGTTTTTTTTGTTTTTATTTTGGGGGGGGATTGAACTGCCACCACAGACTCCGTCTCCGAAATGGGAATGTACATGCATTTGCTGCTTTTGCAGTGTTTCGTCTCGAGTTTCGTGTGCAACGCCGTCGCTTTCGTGGAGGAGCCCTCCTCCGCGGGCAGGTCGGACGGGTACTGCGGGCGGATCCTCCGGGCGCAGACGCAGGGGACCCGGAGGGACGGGTACCATGAGTTCAGACTCCGAGTGGAGGGGGACCCGGACGCCTACCAGCCCGGTAGCACCTACAGAGGTAGGTCCGGGCAGAGTTTGTTTTAAAAGTGCGTTTGCGCATTCAGTGGGTAAATCTGCGCCAAATAAAAGCAAGTGGGCTGTTTATCGTGTTGGGATCACACAGCTCGAGGGCTAGACGAGTATCTGCGCCGTTGAGTTACGCGAGAAAAGTTGAACACCAGACATCTAGCACAGGCTTGCTCAGTTATGTCCATTTCCTTTTGCTTAACACACACTAATACAGAATAGCAGAAATAACAAATTGTATTATGAATTGCAAATGGGGGGTGGCAATCTCTCTCTCTCTCTCTCTCTCTCTCTCTCTCTCTTTACATCCATACAGGGAGAGTTTATCTTTTCATAGGTCTACCTATATGTCTGACCTATATTCTCTTAATTTCCTCTCCTATTCTTGTCAGAGAGTGGACACTCACACACTCACACACTCACACACACACACACGCACACACACACACACACACACACACACACACTCTCACACACACACACTAAGAGATCTGGCTCCAATTAAGCTGACCCATACAAATGTATAGCATCTCTATCCAGAATGTATTTGACCATATACATCTTTGGTCTCTTCACATAGATTACCTGGTGAGTTTAAAACACCGGGAACTAACCGGTTCTGCTCAACTGCAACTCAAAGTGCAGGTCTGTTTTCCTTCCCTGCCGCTGACCCGTCCTTGAATCAAAAGCTCAGTCAGTCAGTCAGTTTGAGGGCGAGACAATGACCCATCAATGTAATCGACATTTAAACAAATCCAGTGACGGGGTGATCAGGGTTTCACAGGGTGACACACTGCAACATCAGAGCTTCAAAAACAGGAACAGGGATGAAATTCAAATGTCACCTTGTCATAGACCCCCCCCCCCCTCCCCCAGATCATGTACATTTCAGGGAGCGGGCGGTGAAGGACACAGGCACAAAGAAAAAAAGTTTTTCATCAAGCCAGTGCAGCTTTTCAGTATTAGGAGGCACGTGCACAGGTTAAAATTGAATAAGGTCCTCTCAGTGCCAAGAGCTTACTACTTTCTGTTTTAAGATAAATGAGTTGGGATGGAAATGCAGGGCGTAGGTGCATGAGGGCGAGCCCTAGCCAATAAAATCCCACCCCCACCTCCTCACAACTCCCTCCTCCGGCCTCCTCCCTGTGCACAAACTCCCTATACGCGAAGATTTATGGGCGCCGTCTCTTCCTCGAGTGTGAGATGCTGAGCTCCTTATTTACGTTCCTTCACGTCCCGGCGGTGCTGCATCTCTGTATGTGTTCCCCATGCAGTGATGCTGCATCATGCGGAGTGACCCCGCTTCATAATGTGTCACTGGGGAAAGCCTCTTTAATCCACAGGGCCTAGTGGAAGAACGGCATGCTAACACACTCTCTCTCTCTCTCTCTCTCTCTCTCTCTCTCTCTCTCTCTCTCTCTCTCTCCTGCATACAGTGACCCTTCTGGCGACCAGCCCTGCTTATTTCAGAGGTTTCACCCTCATCGCACTGAGGGAGGGCAGAGAGGGCACCACGGACGAACACTACGCCGGGCAGTTCCAGGTAGGGATGAGCAGGTTTCCAGAAAAAAAAGGAAATCGCTGCGTACCCAGCATGCATCTGGGGGGGGGTCTCGGAAAGGTTCTGAACTCACCCGCATGCTTTTAACACGCGTGAGGGCCTTGGTCTTAGTCCTCTGATAAGCAGCGTAAAGGAGGTATCGCTGACGGAAGCTAGACGAGAGAAGAAAGAAGAAACTAGTCGCCTCTTTTGTCGAGCTCTTCCAGGACGAGGCAGATTCTTCCTCCCGCGAAAGAGGGGGAGGAAGAGAGGGAGGAGGTGAGAAGATGGCAAGAGAGAGAGAGAGAGATGCGAGATGTTTTGCGCGGTTGTGACACGCCTCCCGCTGAGCAGGAGAGAGCTCCCGAGGAGAGAGGC
>JAXDDX010000001.1:17767500-17977500 GCA_034670405.1 Hoplostethus atlanticus
TTTGCTTTTGCAGGCACTCTGAAGCATCTGTGTTTACCGTCTCAACAGAGAGAGAGAGAGAAAGACAAACCCTGGACACACACAGACATGCCAGCCTTTGCAATGAAAACAAACGCTCCCCTGCCAGCCTTCCCCCACTGCTCCCTCTCTCTCTCTCTCTCTCTCTCTCTCTCTCTCCCTCTCTCTCTGTCTCTCTGTCTCTCTTGCTCTCCCGTTTACCAATGATGGGACAATAGGGTCTGAAACTTTAATGTTCGTTGGCCCCAGTTACTAACTGCATTATTTCAATAATCATGCTACTATTCTTCTTCCTCTTCTACTTCTTCTTCTTCTTCTACTTCTACTTCTTCTTCTTCTATTATTATTAGTAGTAGGAGTAGTACTAAATAATTTAAATAATCAAATAATTAATTAAGCAATTCAATTATTGCAATAAGACAGCTACAGGTATCATGATTATTCCTATTCCTATTCCTATTATGACTATTATTATTATTATTATTATTATTACTATTATTATTATGACTATTACTATTACTATTATTATTATTATTACTATCATTATGACTACTACTATTATTATTATTACTATTATTATTATTATTATTACTACTATTATTATTACTACTACTACTACTATTATTATTATTACTATTATTATTATTATTACTACTATTATTATTACTACTACTACTACTACTATTATTATTACTACTATTATTATCATTATCATTATCATTATCATTATCATTATTATTATTATTCACTATCACGTCGGCCCATACAACTATATATTTGTCATTTGGACGTTGGTTGGAGAGGAAGCTGCCAGATGATGAATCCGGTGTCAGACCAGACGATGATGGAGACTCTTCTCATTCATACACTCTGTCTCTGTTGTGTACTTGCTGTAGTTGATAAGTGTGCACCCATACATCCCAGCCGACAGCGTCATTACAGAAATGAAGCGAT
The DNA here is from genome assembly GCA_034670405.1 of Hoplostethus atlanticus. Taxonomy (NCBI): domain Eukaryota; kingdom Metazoa; phylum Chordata; class Actinopteri; order Trachichthyiformes; family Trachichthyidae; genus Hoplostethus; species Hoplostethus atlanticus. The sequence goes on from JAXDDX010000001.1 coordinate 17,768,473, forward strand.
ATTTTTCTCATGTTTAGACAGCAGCTCTTTATTTAAGTTGTATCCTGGTGCAGTTTTCCTGTCAGTTTGTCATCTGTTTGCTCTGATGTGTCTGCCTCTCTCACGCAACTCTCTCTGGAGGTCTCTCTCTCCTTTAAGAGTAATTCCAAGTCGAAAGTCTTTCTCTCTGTCTTCCTCTCCCTCTCTTTGACTCTGTTATCTCTCGCTGTCTCTTTTCTCTCTCTCTCTCTCTCTCTCTCTCTCTCTCTCTTTTCTGCCGGTTGTTTGTGTCTGGCTCTGACAGACGGAACTTCAGTCTTGGCGACACAGAAAGCAAACCGCTCTGTGAATAATGGAGCATGGGGAAGTCAATACAGAGATGCAGGGAAGTGTGTGTGTGTGTGTGTGTGTGTGTGTGTGTGTGTGTGCGCGCGCTACAGTGTTTGAAGTGAGGGGGGCCTTTTGAGTCAGATAAAAAGTGAAAGAGAGGCTTAAGATGGAGCACAGAAAGAAAGATAGATAGATAGATAGATAGATAGATAGATAGATAGATAGATAGATAGATAGATAGACAGATAGAGTGAGATAGATAGATAGATAGATAGATAGATAGATAGATAGATAGATAGATAGATAGATAGATAGATAGATAGATAGATAGATAGAGTGAGAGCTCTTAGTGTCCTATCAGGAGGCTGGGTGTTAGGTCATTGTTCCCGTTGAGCCAAGGCAGCTGGAGAACACTGACTGCAAGGTCATAGGTTGTTTGTGTGTGTGTGTGTGTGTGTGTGTGTGTGTGTGTGTGTGTGTGTGTGTGTTCCCTCACGATTAGTCTTTATAGTGTCTGACAAGGCACCGTGCACCAAAGAGACTGCGCTAGACTCGTCTTGAATACGCAAGACTGTTATTACCCACTTAGGGACTTGGAGAATCGGCCTTTTCCGCTCAACTTTGCTTTCGGCTCAAGGCGGACTCAAGTTCTGTGATGCAGCGAAGCGACAACAGTCATTAGCAACGCCATCAAAGCCGAGTCAAAGATTTGCTCACTTAGCCGTTGCCGGTGTCGTCCTCAGATCACGGATGAAGCCCTCAGCCGGTCGACCAGCTGGTTCTGAGCAGCAGGATGCATGATGTTGTTCCCTCGTGGTTAGGCTACCGAACCTGATCACGGCTAGCGCGCAACACCGGGTTTCAGTCACGTTGTCTCACTACTGTTTGGCGTTAACCATGGTGACCACAGTGGAGATGACCGGCAGCCACTTTGTCACACCACTGATATTGTTAGCGTCATACGCGCCGATCACAGTGGGTGCTCCAGTGCTCCGGTGCTCGAGCACCCACCGAAAAGGTTGAGCACCCACGGGGAAGGCGATTAAAAAATAAATTAATAAATAAATGTATTAAAAAACTGCATCTTTAAAAAAAAAACGCATCTATTTATTCTATTATTACTTATTATTATCGGTGAACGTTTTAACTACAAATCGCATTATCCAATTAAACGTGTTCCAGCTCTGTGTGTGTGTAGGCTACGTTAAGGGGCGTGGTCACGTAGCCAACTGCCAATGTAACGTTAGAGTCGCTAAACCAACGTTGTTCCATCACGTAGCTACTAGCTAGCGACACAGCAAGTGTGAAACACGGGTGATGATCGGGTAAAAACGTACGAATTTGTCATAAAAAAATGGAGAGAGATACCGAGTGTAAAGACAGTCAAAGACAGTGAGGATCCACCACCAGTGATGAATTTGTAGCAGAGCAGTGTTGCATGTCGTTTCGGTGTGTGTCTACGTTGACAGATGACAGTAGCCTGCACCACGGTAATTACTAAAGCAAGCGCAATAAAAGTGATTTTGTGACAATCTTCACCGTTGGTGGTATTCACTTCATTTGAGCACCCACTGGCAAAAACATAAATCGGCGCCTATGGTTAGCGCTAGTGTCAAACAGTGTAGAGGCCGGTAGAGGCTGCCAGACATTACAGTAAATATACTGTATGTCCCCAAATGAATGTAGTAATGATTTGATGTTAAAATGTTACATGTAGCACCTTCATTTCTTAGAGCGTTATATTAAATATTATCAAAAACCTTTGTAATTATGGTTTATATAATCATTTTCAGAAAAGGCTGATTTGTTACTGTTTTGTACCTCACTTTACGGATCGCTTCAAGACATTTCTCTAAATCGATAGTGGCACTCGCTTGGGTCGCAGTACCCGGCGTAACTCCTTTATTCTCCGTCTCTAGATCATCGAGGAGGACGACACCCAGTTCATGACCAACTGCCCCCCCGCGGTGACGGAGAGCACGCCGCGGAGACGCACCAGGATACAGGTCCTCTGGACGGCGCCGCCTACCGGCACCGGCTGTGTCATCCTGAAGTGGGTATCATTTTGTTTCCATTCAGATGTCTAGTTAATGCTCCTGTCCCCCAGATAACCCCCAGATAGGCTTCTCTTTTTTACAGAGGTTTTAATATGGCGTGACTGTGTCTTGGTTTCATTTGATTTTAAAAAAAAAGTCTTATTTCTGCACGTGTGTTATCTGAACATCAGTTCAAGATGTCTGATTCCACAACAGCAGGAGTGTCCACTTCAGTCTGGCTGGATGAGAATGTTTTTTTGCCGCTCACGATGTAGACACAAAGCTGGACCTGGACCGCTACCCTACCGATGTGTGTTACAGCCTCGCACGATCATTGTTGTTTTTATAGACGGTCGTTATTGGTTATAGGCGTGACGTTAAGTAAGCTAATACCAGGTGTTTCCGCACAAACCGCCACGGCTCGCGTGAAAGGACCAGGCCAACTACCGCAAAGAGACAGATGATTTTAACGGGGGGCAATTTGTGGTTGGAAGCAGGTGTGACTCTAAACCTCTGCTCAAGAGCGCTGTGTGTGTGTGTGTGTGTGTGTGTGTGTGTGTGTGTGTGTGTGTGTGTGTGTGTGTGTGTGTGTGTGTGTGTGTGTGTGTGTGTGTGTGTGTGTGTGGCTTTTGTTTTGAAGTGGCTACGACAACTGAAAGCATACTCACCCTGAAAAAAAAAAACCTTCGCTACACACCAGATCAGATGAAAGGGCTTTCGTCTTCTCATCTGTGGGCACAGAGCCCCCTCCCCACCACCCCCACCCCCCACACCCCCCACCCCCCCCGCCACACACAGCCGAACCTGTTTGGACTTGACAAAATAGAGCCGGGTCTGATGCGAGACCATCTGATGACTCCGGTGATGTTGCGCTTCATCCTCAAACCGGCCTTTCATGCTCATAGACTCTGAAAACTTGAGTATCCCCGGAAGTGGCAATTTGCGTTGCATCAGACCAAAAAGCACAACAAAAGTTTTAACAAGCTTTTGCGGCGCGACACAAACACGCGGCGTTCAGGACGATCCATAATTAAAAGTTATTTGCACTGGCAGACGCCCCGGAGGACATGACTGATTATTGCACTTAGCTGGGATTACATCCATACTTGCATATTTCCATTCAATCTCCGCATCAGCACCTCACCTACGGTGGGAAAAAAAAACAACCTCTTTGTTTGAATTTGATTGGAACACAGTGAGAATGCAGCGAACTCCGTGTTCAGCCCCCCAGACTACAATACTTGGCCGGTCATGCTGTGATGAACACATTAATTCTTAATGTTGTTCTCTCAAACGGGGCTGCAGGCTATTGTGGAATTAAAGGAAAATCGTTAGGTAGAAGGCCAAAAAAGAGAGAGAGAGAGGAGAAAGAGAGAGAGAGAGAGAGGGATCCAATTACACACCTGCTGCCAGTGCTTGTGAATGATTGATTTTTCTACATGATGTCTATGATTTATGGTCCTACACGATATTGTCTGATGGCAAGTGGACGTTTGCGTTACGTTTTTCCTTGTTTTATTAATACTTTACGAAGTGTAAAGTGTAAGTCGGACCGCCTTAATAAACTCAAGCGAAAGATGGGCGGCGTTTTGACGAAACACAAATGGATAACTTTGAAAACGTTCTCGCTCCGTCAGCCTCTTCTCTCTCTCTCAACCTCCTCGTTTGACTTCCTGGTAGGGAGTAACCTCCCTGACACGCGTCTCTTCTGATGCTACCCCCCGCAGCTGCTGCTTTTAAATATATCTGCCGCTGCCGTATGACAGATGGCGTACACAGCCAGTCCCGCCGTTTGTTAGTCCAATAAATCTAGGAGAACATCTGCCGAGGCAAAAAAAAACACCTTGTACCGCCGTCACGTTTGTCAGGTTTCTACCTCTTTCTGTCTCTCTCTCTCTCTCTCTCTTCTTCCTCGCTGTCTCCGAATCAGCTGCCCGTCTCTCTCTCTTTTCCAACTCGCTTTGCTTCTTTCTGCGATTTCTGCGATGGTCTTCGGGAGGCAGGTTCACGATGAACTCTGTTGTGAAACCTCCATCCAGTACCAGAGGAAAAAAAGCTTTTACTCTGAAACACGTCTGTTCTTATTTAGCAGGGTTTCATAAAAAGGAAGTGAAAGTTGCATTGTTGTGAAAATGTAACGAGGTTTTTGATGTCTAGGAACACCAGAGCTGTGAATTTTCACACAACTCCCACAATCCTCTTCTGGTATTGAGAAAAATTGCCACAGATGCACCATGGGGGCTGAGCAAGAATCTGCACTATTTTCTCTCCCGTTCCCTCTTCTCTCTGTTCTCCCCACGTTGCCAGTCCGTGACGTCAAACGTACGTCTCTCAGCTCAGTCCAAGCAAGTCAGGCATCAAATAAAAAGATGAGTTACGTTTGGGAGCCTCTCTTATCGAAATCTCACTGGTCCTTTCACTAGTGGTTGCAACACCAGTGGGATTTTGTATGTCGACGCCAGCTCTGACACCTGCCGTTTCGAAATCAATGCAAATTGGCTTTTTTTTGGGGTGACAAAGCTGTTAGTGACAGCTGTAGTGCATAAATAGAGGGACTCGTTATTTTTTATCGCCGGAACAGCCATGGATTTCCACTTACACTTAAGAAATGTGGAGGCAAAAAGCCAAACGTACCACTGTTCTGCCTTCCGATGAACTTTCCAATCATGCTTGGCCTCAGCTCAGGGTGTTGGAGTGGAGGAGTCAACCGCATAATACCACGCTGGGACAATAGGACTCCTCCCTTCTGCCCATGTGTTCAGGCAGCTAGCCGTTAGTAATAATAATAATAATAATAAACTTTATTTGTATAGCACCTTTCATACAGAATGTATCTCAAAGTGCTTTAACAAATCGGCACAGCACAATTAAGAATAAAAATTAAAAATAGAAAAGAAAAAGCAAATAAAACAATGATTAACAATAAAAATAACAAGAATAATAATAATAATAAATAAAAGATAAACCACACAGTTGCAAGGGGTGTAAAAAGAGAAGATCGTGTAAGTAAAAGAATAAAATAATTTAAAGAAAAATAAAATAAGAATAAAAAGTGGATAAAAAAAAAAAAAGGTGCTAGAGGTGCTAATGCTACTCAACATAGTCCGTGAAACCGTCCTGAAGTCAGCTGGTGTTGGAAACCATCACCAGTCTCTCTGCAGCTCAGTTCATGTTCTTGGAGCTACAACATGCAACTTTTCACCTCGAGGCAGGAAGTGTATTGTTAGTCCCGCCCTCCTCCCCCTCATCTTGATGGGGTTAGTCTACCTTGAAACGACATCTATCCTGAGGCTGAGGTAACCGGCATCCATGAAGCCGCCGCAGGAGAAGAAGAAGCAGACGGAGATCGCGGCCAATCAGCAATAAACAAGCAGCGCTGATGTTCGCCGTGTTTTCTGAACGGTATTGACTAAATATTGACAATTACACAGAAAAAAAAATCCCACAGAAACTTTCAACAACACATTTTGACATTCTTTCCACCCCGGGTTTGAGAGCCTCTGCTGGTAATGAGAAAAGTTTTGTTCAGGACTCGATTACGTTGCTGTTTGGTGGTAAAACTATCTAGGAGAACTATCTAGCTATCACTTCAGATGACTTTATTAACGATGACTTATTGTTGTTGTTTCTCCATCTTCAAAGTGTGTTTCAACAGTTTCATATTGTGAGGATTTAATACTTCTGCCTTGTTTTGACTTTTATCTTTTGGGAACGTGACATGCCTCTATATACAACCTCCCCGGTGTGTGTGTGTGTGTGTGTGTGTGTGTGTGTGTGTGTGTGTGTGTGTGTGTGTGTGTGTGTGAGTGTGTGTGTGTGTGTGTGTGTGTTCCACCCCAGGTCACTCCTGATGAGTTCGGCCCAAATCTGATCTTTGATCTCCTGAAGTGCCTGAAAAGTCTGGAAAGCTCCCGGAGCTTAAAGAGAGAGCGAGAGAGAGAGAGAGAGAGAGAGAGAGAGTGGGCGGGTGGGTGAGTGGGCCAGGGGGGTGTAGAGGGATGAAAGAAAGGTGAGTGGGTAGGAGTGGAGAGAGGGCGAGATAGAGCGAGGCAGAGTCAGAGTGTGCAGTCCTGTTTATCAGTTTTTACATCAAGTCTGTACTTAAACTCCATCCCTCCCTCCATCCTCTGCCCTCCATCCCTCGCTCCATCCTCTGCCCTCCATCCCTCCATCCATCCTCCTTCTGATCAGTATTCTGTTGGGGTGACTGGTCCTCTGGCTGCCCTCGAGGCCTCCGGGACGCTCTTTGAGTTTACCTGAGGAGTTATTATATATTTATATATATAGTTATATATATTTACTATTTATTACTTTTTTATTAATTCATATTAATTTATTATTTGTATTTATTTTAAAATGTAAAATGTAATCTTTTAATCTGTTTTTAATCTAAAAAACAAAACAAAGTGTTCTGATATGTCATTTTGCACATTTTTATGACATAATAGCTAGTTCAAATATGTTTATAGCAATAGCAAAGTTTTCAACATAAAATAATCAAAAATGGTGTCGTTTTATGGTTTTGGGCCACAGCACTTCCAACAGGACTCTACCATCGCTCTGTGGTGTAGGTTTTGGGCAGAGCTGTGGTTCTATGAGACTGTCAGAGGGAACCACCTCCAGACAGAGAGTAGAGCCCTGCGCCGAACCCCACTATCAGAGAGTATAGAGGAAAGGATGAAGCTGTGGCTAAATGTCACTGCTGGAGGGGAGCAGCTGGGGGAACAGCTGTGGGCGGAGCCTGGCGTGAGTTATAGAGCTGAAGAACTTGGTTAGGCTCACTCCTCTGGTGCTATCATTTGTCCGACTCCAGCGTGCTTTTGAATCAGCCCAATCAGTAGTAGGTGTTAAGTAATGGATGACCTCTATCGGACCAATCACCTCACCCCCCCTTACCTCCCACCCCATCCCCCCTCGTCCCCTTGAGCTACGGTGGCCTGTAATTAACATGAACAAAGTCACATTTTCACAATAGAGACAGGTAAGCTAGCTAACTAGAGCAGAGAGAGCAGCAATGGTTGAGTCATTGGTATTGATCAACAACCCTATCAACCCCTGACTGATATTACGGTCATTGTGTTCTATGGGGCAGTAAAAAAAATCATACTTATTTCCCCTTTCAAGCTTGTTCAGCCAAAATGAAATATTTTGTCTCACCCCTCTGGGACTCTTACCCTCTGAACACCCGCCATAAAAAGGCCTGGGCTCTGACACAATGCTGAAAAAACACAGGGCACCACACTGACTGACGGATTGATCGAATTCATTGATTGGCTAATTCCAAAAGCAGGGACCAACGTCACTCAAATCATCACACATTTTGCTTCAAAACGATCAAGGACGACACAATAACAGTCTGTATATTTCACTTGTGTTTTTCAATTTGGTGCCCGGGCCGTCTACCTATATGTTGCAGGGCACACTGCACCATTCAGTCTGTGCGAGATTTATTGGTGCAATATAACCGATAACTCCTACTTAATGTCTCCAGTCCCCTCCTCTGTCTCCAGAGTTAGTGTTGTTCTGTTCACTTCCACATCCCGGTTTTATGTCACGCTGTTGTACGAGGTTGCAGGGACTGTCAGCACCCCGTGCACAGATTTATACGTGTAGCGCGGCAGTTAAAGAACTTTCTCACTCAAGAGAAGGTGACGGACGCTGGTAAACCTTCATGTTAACAGGGCTTGATTCACATTCAAGCAGTCTTATGTTACATGTTGGAGTTATTGCATTTTATTGTGTGCAATTAGGTTGAGAATACGGAGGCCCAGAGGGAACGTCCTGCAGGGTGAGTGGGGGGGGGGGGGGGGGGGGGACGGTATGGGGAGGAAATGGCCTCACAGTAGTTATAGGGAGACCTTTTCGCTGAGCCTACTTTTGAGAGGCAGATTCCTGTTTTCTAGCTCTGAGTTATTGGGGCACATGAGCTGCATCAAGCCAGCTCGAGACTAGAATAACAATAAGAGTAATAACTGGAATAAATCTGGTAGTAAGGTGGTTTTGCCTTCAAAATAAAAGTGGAAAATCGATCACTCTTCCAAAAAAGAAAAACTCAGTATTAGGGTGTAAACTCTAGCTGATGAATAGAAGTTTTCTGCCAAATGTCTTATGTAAGATGTCATATATAAGTGCTGCCTTACTTCCAGTCGTATTCTAGCCAGAGCTGGCTGGATGCAGCTCGCGTGCCCCGATCACCCGAAACAAAACACACCATGGTGCTTCTCAAAAGTAGGCCAAGGGAAATGGATTTTGCGATGTCTCGTAATAACGATTGCAAGGGAACACAAAAGTACAGCGAGGGAACGCAAAAGTAAATGGAATGGGAAATGGGAACATAAAAGTATTGCGAGGGAACGTAAAAGTATTTCAAGGGAACGTAAAAGTATTGCGAGGGAACAAAAGTATTTCAAGGGAACATAAAAGTATTTTGAGGGAACCCAAAAGTATTTCAAGGGAACATAAAAGTATTGTGAGGGAACGTAAAAGTATTTCAAGAGAAGGTAAAAGTATTGCGAGGGAATGTAAAAGTGTTGCAAGGGAACATAAAAGTATTTCAAGGGAACATAAAAGTATTTCAAGGGAACGTAAAAGTATTGTGAGGCAACGTAAAAGTATTTCAAGGGAACATAAAAGTATTTCAAGGGAACGTAAAAGTATTTCAAGGGAACATAAAAGTATTTTGAGGGAACCCAAAAGTATTTTGAGGGAACCCAAAAGTATTTCAAGGGAACGTAAAAGTATTGTGAGGGAACGTAAAAGTATTTCAAGGGAACGTAAAAGTATTGCGAGGGAACGTAAAAGTATTTCAAGGGAACATAAAAGTATTTTGAGGGAACCCAAAAGTATTTCAAGGGAACGTGAAAGTATTGTGAGGGAACGTAAAAGTATTTCAAGAGAACGTAAAAGTATTGTGAGGGAACGTAAAAGTATTTCAAGGGAACATAAAAGTATTGCAAGGGAACATAAAAGTATTTCAAGGGAACGTAAAAGTATTTCAAGGGAACGTAAAAATATTGCGAGGGAACGCAAAAGTATTTCAAGGGAACATAAAAGTATTTCAAGGGAACATAAAAGTATTTCATTAGAACGTAAAAGTATTTCAAGGGAACATAAAAGTATTGCAAGGGAACATAAAAGTATTTCAAGGGAACATAAAAGTATTTCAAGGGAACAAAAAGTATTTCAAGGGGACGCAAAAGCCACTCACAATGTTTCTGTCTCCCCACAGTGTTTTCCTTGCTTCGTCCCCTAAGGGCTTCCAATGGGAGAAAGCAACACAGAGTTTTCAAGATTTATCTGTGTAATATGAGAGGTGCCTAGCATTTCTACTCAGTGGGAACACTGATGGTATTGGTAAAACAACCCAATTTTCCTTTGGACACTTTCATTTTCATAAATTCTATTTTGGCCCCATTCACAGTCGGTGAACAGATCTATATGAACAGATCTATATCCCTCCCTCCTGCTAATTCCGACAGTCCGACCCGCCCCCCCCCACCCTCTCCAAGCACCATTGTTCAGTCACATCTCATATCTCAGCAGTGTGTTTGTGTCACGACTACTGCATCTGTGAAAAGAGGCATATTCCACGTCCATTATACTTTGGGAACCTGTTACCTTCCCCTCTCGCCGAGAATACACACAAAAACAACTTAGTATTATCCCTCTAATACCTCTCCCGCTCCCCTCTCCCCATCCAACTTTCTCTCTCTCTCTCTCTCTCTTTCTCTCTCTCTCTCTCTCTCTCTGTCTCTCTCTCTCTCTCTCTCTCTCTCTCTCTCTCTCTCTCTCCAGGGCCAGTATTGTCCAGAAGAGAATCATCTATTTCCAGGATGAGGGCTCTCTCACCATTCGCCTCTGCGAGAAAGGTAACGCCAGCCGAGCCATCGTCTCTCCTCCACCGGTGTCTGTCCATCCTTGGCCTCTCCTCCTTTCTCCATTATCCCTCGTCACTCAGATAATGTTTCAAAAAAGGAAAGGAAAAAATCAAACCTATCGAGGCACCAGCAAAACTCTGCTAGGTCTCTCGGGAGTCCGTATGAAATTGAAATATTCTTTTGTATTTCACCCCAAATCTTTTATGTCAGCTGTGATTTTACAGAGAACATGCTAGAATGCTGCAGACTCCCCAAATAAACTCCTCTATTGTTGTAGAATAAGACGCAGTGCTTGGACAGGTGGTTTTCAAACTTGAGCTCAGGGGACTTTCAATAGAACTTTTTTTTCCCTCCTGACCCAAATCTAATTTTGCAGGCTATTACGCAAGCTAATGAAGCTAAATCTACCCTGTTTTAGCTTCCTGACATACTTGCCTTGAGTGTTTTACTCATCTCGCTATAGAACTTAGATGGCAAGTGCCTGGAAAGGGGCGAGGACTGCAATTTTATTGAGAATAATTCCCCTTAATCCGTCTCTGCAGAACATCGGTCAAGGGCAATGTGTGATCGCGATTTTGATTCCAGTTTGTTCCAGATGTGTTATTTTGTGACATTTATCCTAGCCGGGGTTACAAATCCCTAGTCATCCGTCTAGGAATTCATTTGGTAGGCATTCGTGTTCAAGTTCGCGCGTGAGCAATTGTGCATGGATGATCTCTATTTGTGTGAGCGAGTCTATCAGTGGCTGAACTCTCTATTAGGTTTGTGCAACCCGCTTACCCCCAGCGTGGCCCCCTGTGGTGAGCTGCATGTGTGTGTGTACTGACATGTTCTTCCCCCCCTGCAGAGCCTGTGCACGGTGACGCTACAGCTAGCCCCGCCTTGGAGTGCTGCGCCTGTGGAACAGCCAAATACAGACTCACCTTTTATGGCAACTGGTCTGAGAAAGTACATCCTAAAGACTACCCCAGTGAGTTCAGATCATGGGCACGCGATCGCACACACACACACACACACACACACACACACACACACACACTGTATGCACACACACATACAGAAATACGATCATATGTTCAGAGCGTATCCTTCCCCCTGTCTTCCAGGACGAGCCAACCACTGGTCCGCTCTGATTGGCGCGTCCCACTCCAGAAGCTACGTGCTGTGGGAATACGGAGGCTACGCCAGCGAGGGGGTCCGCCAAGTCGCCGAATTAGGCTCCCCTATCAAAATGGAAGAGGAGATCCGTCAGAAGGTAGGTCCTTCGTTAGACTCCGCCTCAGTCGCAGAGGGCTGAACGTCGAGTTCATTCGTTATCGGTAGGATCAATCGGCAGTAAACATCAACAGGATGTGACAAACTTTCCGACACTGCTGGTGATCGGAGGAGCTTTCTGACCTTAACATTGGGTTGAACACCTGTGGGAATAAAGCTTGTGCTTCAAAGTGGGTGAGAAAGAATGAGCTGGACGGACTCGTCAGCATAGAGAATATAGTGTGATGATCATTATAGACCCCCCCCCCATCCCCCACACCACTATTATGTGTATTGTTGGACGCTATTACAACACCCAGTGTGAAGTTAATGAAAGGGCTGAGGATGATGGGAAATTGTAAATTGTAAGAAATGTAAAATGTATGATATGCACACACACACACACACACACACACACACACACACACACACACTGACTAATTTCAAATGGCAGTGGATACATTTGCAGTAGGGTGAAATTCCAGTATGCGCCGAAGCGTTTCCCTCCTGACACACAGGGCGTTCTCTCACGTTCACCCTCTCTTACGCTTCTCGTTAAATCTCGACCTGCGCACGGTGCTTATGTTTTACTTTACATTACTGATATTCTGACGCCTCGACTCGGCTGGAAATTAGATTCCTTTTTTAAAAAACGTTGAGTGAACTGCGCCTTTAGGGCATCACATGTTGTTGGAAGGCGTCCACTGGATTCCGCCCTGAGAGAGCGGGCTGTTAGCTGAGCTCTGATGGTGTGTGTGTGTGTGTGTGTGTGTGTGTGTGTGTGTGTCTGGACCTGGCTGGAGATGTGTGTTTGAGCATGCACACACACACACATGTGCATGCCTGTGTTGCTTGCTTGCCTATCTATGTAGGCATGTTATGTGTGTGTGTGTGTGTGTGTGGCCTGGATGCCTTGTTTCTGTACGTCTTCTTTATGCCGCTCTCTCTCTCTCTCTCTCTCTCTCTCTCTCTCTCTCTCTCTCTCTCTCTCTCTCTCTCTCTCTCTCTCTCTCTCTCTCTCTCGCTTTCTGGGTGTCGAAAAGGTGTGTGTGTGTGTCCTGGCCATTTCCAGGGGGAACAATAGTGTGTTCTTAGCGGGCTGTCAGCGCGGTGTGTGCCTGTCAGTTTGGGTTTAGCTTGTTGTGTGGAGACATTAGCGGCTGAAGGACAGCCCTAACTCCTCTCTTGGCTGGTCTGTCTCTGGCACTAGACACCGCCCCGACACAATGGAAACTTTAGGCTACTTTACGGTGGAATGAGATGGCTCGATTGTGCGCTGTCGGCTGGAATGTGAGCTGTTGAGCTGCAGAGCGACAAGGCTCGATTGTGTACTGTACATCGGAATGCCGGCTATGGAGCTGTCGGGGTTTTTTGAAACACGAGCTCTTAAACTTTTACTGCCTGAAGCTCAAATCGCAATACGTTTTGCGTCTCGCCCCCCCGTGGCCCCGCGCTCACGGCGACGTCCCAAAATCCCACGACCTGTTTTTTGCACCGCAGTTTCAGCTTTCCAACTCCTAGAGAGGTTGTGAGCGATGGACGGAAATAAACCATATGTGTATTCATCAGCCGTTCATTCATTTTCTTTTCTTTAAATAGATTTTGGTGTGTGTGTGTGTGTGTGTGTGTGTGCTTGCATTTGTGTGCGTGTGTGTCTTCGCTCAAATACAGTCGCTATGAACCAGATGAGATATTTAAGTCATCTTTGCAAGGTTTTAGAAACAAACAAACCCGCGTGCATGCACATACACACACACACGCGCACACACACACACACACACACACTGCTTGTCAGGTCTCCGCGGCTTCCAAGTTCAGACAGGGTGAACATGGAGGAGGCTGCTGTAAAGGTGGGGAGCCGACATGGGTCAGTAATCCCTGTCTTAGCCGAGAATCCCAACCATCCAGAGGCGCAATCAGCTGTGGTGATGCGTGGACAAAGCCTTAAGACCAACCTCTCCGGCACCAGCCGAACCTCCGTGCTCCTAACTAACACAGCCTTAAGCCCTGACACAAGACAGGCAGACTGGCAGGCAGGCAGGCAGACAGACAGACAGACAGACAGATGGGCAGACGGGGCCCTGGGAGCTCCCACTGTGATGATGATGTGAGGGTAAAGCCAACTTCTCAGTGCTGCAGCAAACTGTGGTAAGACAGATCGGATAGATGTCGATACGAAACGAATGTCCGTTTTGTGGCACCGGGAGCTAAATATCTTTCTGATATCAGCTCAAAACAGTTTCCAAAGCTGTGTTTTAATATGAATCTTTATCGACACGCTCGTCGAACTTGGCCACTGTCCGTCAAACATGGGCATGTAGGGCATGTAGCAAGCGAGTACGAGTGTACGCACAAAGAGCCACCGGACGGGGCCCCGACATGCACAAGCCTGTGAAGAAAAAAAAAAGGTCTGACAAAGCTCACTTGAACAAATCCTCCGGGCACACCTCGGCCCACGGTGTGTATCGCTGCACGTTAGTTAGTCGGGAACCGCCGCTCCAACTTGTTCCTGAAAATGGATCTCTCTGAATCATGGCGCTATTAACTTGGGAGCACTCTGCACAGGTCTGAACATGCCAAGAGCCTAAACCGCTGTAGTCAGGATACGGTGCACATAATGTAATATGACAAATAGAATACTAAATAATAATAATACACTGCAATAAAAACTCATAAGTCATTTTGCAGCAATCTCACTTTGGAACATCGATTTTTTTTTTCACCTTTTATTTATTTAAGTGGATAAATATCAACCTGTGTCTCTTTGACCAGAAGGAACCGTGAAGAAATCAGAACAAGCGCAGGAAGACGGTGTTTTTTTTCCACCTTTTTTTTAATGTCACCACTCGCTTACATGAGGAAGGCAATTACGCGGCGCACCTAATTATCGATTGCTTCGAAATGTCACGCGAGGCCTGGGCGTGTTATGACGGAGGTAGGGAAATGTGAAGAGCCGTCGGCCACCCGGGTAAATTCCCAGCCTTTTTTTTTTTTAATGACGCTGACACGGGGACCAAATATCTGTAGCGCACCGAATCGTTACTTTGCTCTGAAATGCCGCGTGCTCCGAGCCAGGTGAGACAGATAAATGTCAAGAGCTGCTGGCCAAGTAGCCTCAGCATCAGCATCAGCATCAGCTTGTACGGGGGGAAAGTGAGGCTGACTCAATTACATTTGAAGGAAGTTCTCTTAACCACAATCTTCTGGTTATATGTCTCTATGTTGATTTGATACCTGTTAGACATGTCAGTATGTTGAAATGTGGGTATGTATATAGGCATTTTTCTATTTTTCTATTTTAGATTTTTCTATTTTATCTTTTTTCTACATTATATTGCACTGTGAGTCTTTTTTCCTCCTCTGCTGGCATGTAGCTTATGTAGTCTCCCTCTGGGATTAATAAAGTATCTGTCTGTCTGTCTGTCTGTCTGTCTGACCGACCGACTGACTGACTCTAAAAGCCTTTTATCCATTGAGTCCCCTTTTCTTCCACATGCATCGCCCAGTAGGAACTGCCCGTCATGGCTACCGCTGTTCGTTGTGCGAACTATCGACGAGCCATTTGACGCGCGATTCCCTTTCTCGCCAAAAAAAAAAAAAGCGTGAGGTCTTTTTAACTTTCAAAAACCCGCTCGGCTTTTAACGCAGCAGGGAGGCGTCGGTAGCCTAGCCTTTCCCTTTTGAAACAGGGGGAGACAAAGAAGCCATCACTATAAAGACAGGTGGACACACTGGCGCTCCAAACGCTGCCCAGTGCCGCAGGGCCTGGCCGCACATAGCCCGGGGCTAGCGCCTGTCAAGCCTCCCGGAGGGATGCTGCTGCTGCCGGCGGTGGTGTTTTCACTGGAGAAACTCACTTGGCGCTTTGTGCGGAAGTGACACTCTCTCCGTTAAGTCATCTTTTTCAAAGTTTCAAAAAGAAATGTGAAATGTGTCACTATGACTTTCACCAGGCCTGGAGAGATCAGGCATGCGGAGAGCGTTGCGTCTGTGTTGGTTCATCTCCGCTTCAGTTGTTGGAGCGTAAACTCCCCCCGCCACACTCGCCTGTGTAAAAGTTGAACAAAAACTCTGGATGTTTGTCTGACTGAGTTGACGCAGCTCCTTTCTAGCTCTTCCTTCCTTCCCTCCTTCCTTCCTTCTTTCCTTCCTTCCTTTTCTCTCGAGACACCTCACTGATTGACAGTCCTTCTGTCAGACAGAAACCTCTTTCTCTTGTCCTCCCATAAACAAATCAATTTCCTTCTGTTCCTTCCTGTCTATCTCGTGTGTCTGCCTCTGCTTTTCTCTTTCTCTCTCTTTCCCCCCTCTCATCTTCTCAGCCTGTTTTGAAAGGCTTTATTCCAGGCAGGGTTGAGGGGATGGGGGTCGGGTGAGATGAAGGGGAGGAGGGAGGGTGGTAAGAGAGGAGCGAGAAAACTATCCTTCGCTTTCATCTCTGCGCTCACAACACTTCACAGGAAGTTGCTGCAGACCTCAGACAGACAGAAAGGCGGACAGACACACACGTGCACACACACATGCACACGCCCGACATCTTCATTGTTTTCTGTATAGGCCCGGATCTCACCAGTAAATACAGAGAGGAAACACAAGACGCTCCGGCAGCGCTCCGAAGCCTCCCTCCCGCTCCTTTCTCATCGCTGACACCTGTCAGATTGATAGGGAAGAAAGTTTTGCTAAGTGATGTACTTTCTGTCTCTCTCTCTCTCTCTCTCTCTCTCTCTCTCTCTCTCTCTCTCCCTGTCTCCCTGTGCATGTTCAGAAGCCATCCCTGTTTTGTCAAGCCGTCACAGTGTCAACATTCAGAGAAATGTTTTTTACGCCGTGCTGCGCTGTTCAAAACGCCTCGACGGGACATTTTCCCTCCGTCGGCTTGGTAGTTAGCCAGAATCGCTGTTCAGAGGTGTGCAGCGAAGGGGGAGGTTGGGCTACCGACTCTCTTCCCTCTTTTTTTTGCATTTCACACCCCATCTCTGCTTCTATATGGGTGATTCTAAAGCATATATGTGATAGTCCAAGTCTAAGATACACAAATCTACTAAAGGTACAGTCACAATGAGACAGAATTTCTCTCCTTTTCAAAGATTTGTCACTACCATAACAGAAGGAAAAGCTGAGATTAAATGAGTAAAAATCCTCTTGAATATTCAATTTTCCCATTGTAGTTAAAAAATGTATCTAGATTATTTGCAAGTTATAGTCATTTAGAATGAATATTTAATTTAATTTAGATTTGTATTTATCGAGATAAATCCAAACTAGCATGTTTTTCTTTCTTTGTGAAATACACAAAATTGATCATATCAGTTTCATATTATAGAAAAATAATCAGATGTTACGGTAGTGACCACATTGTTACAGGTCATGACTATACTGTTACAGTAGTGACCAGACTGTTATGGTAGTGACCTACACTGTTACAGTAGTGACCAGACTGTTACGGTAGTGACCACACTGTTACAGTAGTGACCAGACTGTTACGGTAGTGACCAGACTGTTACGGTAGTGACCACACTGTTACAGGTAGTGACTACGCTGTTACAGTAGTGACCACACTGTTACAGTAGTGACTACGCTGTTACAGTAGTGACCACACTGTTACGGTAGTGACCACACTGTTACGGTAGTGACTACGCTGTTACAGTAGTGACCACACTGTTACGGTAGTGACCAGACTGTTACGGTAGTGACTACTGTTACGGTAGTGACCACACTGTTGAGGAAATGACAACTGTTACCTTTTTATCTTAACTCTAATTGATAACATGCCTAATGAGGGTATAATTAATATAATTCATTATTAATTTAATTAATAAGTAAATAAAAATTGGCAAAAATGTTATTTGTATTGTTTTGATCAACATAAATTTAAGGCTTTGAGGTGGAGATGACCACCTTCTGATATAAAGTGGCCATTCAAACAGCGATTTCTTTTATATGTATATATATATTTAAGCCTGTGACCTAATTAGATCACGACATCACGTCATTTTCTGTTCTGAAAACTAACTCAACTAATTTTCTAAAACATTGCAATTTGAACTGTTTCTGTAGAATCACCCACAGAGTGAAAGCCCCCCTTTTGATTATGCACTGATTATGCAATGCACTCTCACAATGTTTGGATACTTTGAAAGAGGCTTAAAATCAGATTTATTATCACTTTTATGTGTGTAATTGAGTTAAAGTATAATCAGGAATGCATTTCAGCAAATTTGTAATATGTTGCTGGTGCTGAGAATGGTGCTGAGAATATATAGCGATGTACATTTTGTAGATAAATTTCACACTACCATGCTGAATTGTGCTGCACTCACCCACGCACCTACACACACACACATGTTTTGGCATTCCACCATCTCTCTGCCTGTTCTAATTTACAAATGGGGTAGAGAGAGAGATGGGTTGGGGGGGAATCACATTGACATGATAATATGTAACTTTTGGTGACCTTTTTTTTTAAATCTCTATCAGGAAAACATTCACTGGTGGAAGCATTTGAAATCGCTTCTTGTGAATAAATGTTTATGTCATATCACGTTCCCCCTGAGGAGATCCGGGGGTGTCACGCTTCTGTAAATAATGAGATACTGATGCCAACAGTGATCCTGAACACCCAGAATCATTTCATTTTTCATTCTGCGGCTGTTATTCGTGAAAAAAACAACAACTCCCTTCTCAATATGTGTCGGTTGGAAGTGTGTTGATGAAGTCACGCCGCCTCTGTACGTGAACGCGGCACCTTGCAGTTCCCGATGCCTGAAGGTATCTTTTTTTTTAAATCAGAAACATATATATACATGTATATACATATATACATATCATCTTCAATAAAACTGAGATATAATATATTGCCCTTTTAACCCCAATTCTACAGATGTACAGAAGCTGATGGTTGGCTTGTCTATTCACATATTTCACACATTTTAAGCTTGACACACACACACACATTTCTGTGCTGTGCTTTACGCTTTATTTGGCCTTAGGGGTGATCGTGAGCGTTGGACAAGCTGGTCCTACAGCAGTTTGTTATGAAGGGTATTGTCAACTATATTTGGACTTCACTTCACTTGTCTCTTAGAGCAAGTGGTGGGTGGAAAATGAGAGACAGCTCTGTCCAGCACTCACTTGTGTGTGTGTGTGTGTGTGTGTGTGTGTGTGTGTGTGTGTGTGTGTGTGTGTCTTTCCATGAGTGTCTATCTTTGTGATTTGTGCACACGTGGGAGTACACTAGTGCTATCTTGAGTTATCGCTGTGAGAGACTGAGAGGTAGTTAAGTCAGGGAGCAGCTGATGACATTGGGACACGCACCACACGCGAACACACACACACACACACACACACATCACACACACACACACACACTCACACACTAACAGAGTCGCTCCTGGGGGATTTTGCGAAAGCTTTTGACGGCTGACAGACGGACAGTCTCTAATTGGCAGAGCAGTTCAGCCGGGCAAAAGCAGTGGCAGCCGAGACATTGCTCTCTCTTTCTGTTATTTCTGCTGCAGGCCACTAGAGGCGCTCCGTGACAGCATCTCTGATACCGTACACACTGATCACCCCCTGCCACGCCCTGGGTACTTTTATGTAACTGGACACCTCCATCGAAATGTTATTACCATTAACCACATGAATTGTGCTGGCAAGGTTTGAGCCATACACCGGCCGGTAGAATGCTAAATGCTCAACGTTGCAATCGCGCCTCATGAAAACAGTCCTTGAACAATCACGTTGTTAAGTTAACGTTAAAGGTTCAAAGTAATCTAGGACCTCTCTCCACCTCTTACCGGTGGCCCGGTAGGAATTGCAACAAGATTGATAGAGCTGAAATAGAATCTCGTCACCTGGTTGAAGTGGGAGTGTCTTGAACTTCCAATGGGCGGGGAGTTTTTGTGGAAGTCATCTTCATGTGTGATGAAGAGCAAGGTGGTGATGCATTTGTAAAAGGGAACATTGGAGCAGCGCAGACTTTATTTCTCTTAGTTTCAAGTGATGAATTGAAACTGAAGAGTGAAATGCAGACAAACTGAAAGCTGGACCCATCAACATTAGATCTTTTCCTCTCCCGACCCTTCGGTTTCCTTTGGTGTGAAGCATCACAGACTAGCTAGCTTGGTGAACATGTGAGCGTGCTGTGTGCAGTTCACTGACATCACCTTACAGGATTTCCGGGCATCGAAGTTCAAATTTTAAGGAGGCAACATGCGACGTTGCCTAGTGCAGCTTTAAGATGTGCTCAACGCAGCAGCCCTCGATTACCCGGTACCAACATGCTCATTCTGCTTTGAGAAATCTATTGATTACTACTCCTGCATACTGTGAGCTAGTGGGTAATCGGCTTTTAGAGTGTCTTATCGGTGACAGTGGAGTATGATAGCTGGGCCTACCTGCTTCACCTCTCTCTCTCTCTCTCTCTCTCTCTCTCTCTCTCTCTCTCTCTCTCTAGCCCCTCATGCCTCTCGCTCTCTCTTTATCTGATGCTGAAAGGCTTTGATGGTTCACTTCAGAGTGGGATTTCACTTCAGGTCAAAGAAGCACCGAGGGACGTTTTACTCTCAGCAGTCATAGCTGCCTTCTTTTTTTTATGGAGGTTCAAATGCCCCCTTTATTCCTTAATGGACACTCACTGTTTTTCAACTTTCTATTTAAATAGCTATCATCTAATATTATCTGGCACGATATCTATTTTATTTTTGGACCATATCTGAACGCCCAATGAAAGTCTGTAATCATAATGTCACGGAGGAGGTGTGGGTTTAACAAGTTAGATTAACAGTATTGCGGTGGTGATAACTCGTTGCCAAATAATAAATGTTTAACAAGGTATTTTCAAGATGCATGGCGTTGACAGAAAGGAGTCCAGAATGGATCGGGGGTTTTTTTTTAGTGTTTTTTTTTTAACTTGAGGCTAAAGATCCCCTGTCAGCAAATCAATAGACGAGATTGAGGCCGTAGCGAGACGGTTTGTTAGGCTGGCTGGCACCACGGGGGCTTGTCTTGTCCTTGGCACGTCTTTGTTTCATTCTGTTTGGTCATTTTACTTCTCTGTCAGGATTTTCTTGGAGGGAGGTGGTGGTGGTGGTGGTGGTGGTGGGGGGATTGTGCCTAAGCCTGACTAAGAAAGGAACAAAGGAAAAAGAGAGAGAGAGAGAGAGAGAGAGAGAGAGAGAGAGAGAGGACAGATGCCCATGTCAATGGCCATAAGGACATATATCCTATGCAGGGGATATGCAGCCGTCTTTTTAGTTATTATATCCTCCATAGCAGATACAGACCAAATGGAAAGGTGGGGGAAAGTGGCAGTTTACCTCCACACCCCCTGGTTAATTCAACAAATCACCCAGGGTGTCTATTCCACAGGGAGCACTACTGCACTCTGGGAGCTGCCACTGTGTGTGTGTGTGTGTGTGTGTGTGTGTGTGTGTGTGTGTGTGTGTGTGTGTGCCTGCATGCGCTCTTAACTAGGAATTTGTATTCATTAAAACCCCCCGGACGAACACTAAGATGCAAGGCCACACCTGTTGTTTTTGTAGATGGTGGCTTTGTTGGAGGCGGTTCAGGATTAACAGCGGCCAACTCTCCTCACCCCCCCTCCCCCTCCCCCTCACCCTCACCCCCCATCAATAATCGCAATCGCATCATGAATCCCCAATTATCTCCCGAGCTGCTGCCCTCGGGCCAGGCCTGAGTCTGTCTAGCCGTTTCAAAATAATGAAAAAGATTTTTTCCCCCACATCATTATTGTACTTCTCGCTATAGATTTCCATCCTAATTATTCTTTGGCGCTGTACGTCGTTAGCGGGAGAGGAGCGGTACGGGTTTGATCAGAGGGCCGTCTGAGAGTGTGTGTGTGCTCGTCTGAGAGTGTGTGTGTGCTCGTCTGAGAGTGTGTGTGTGTGTGTGTGTGCGTGAACGGCAGCGAGGAGGAGAAGATGCAGCTTGTTAGCTACACACCGCCACCAGGTAGTTTTCTAATGAGGCGTCAGCATCATGACACTGTTCCTGCCCCCCGACGTCCTTACAACCTTTAATTACCCTTTACTTTACCTTGTTTACCCCTCCTACGTTCCTATCGTCCTTCCTTCTTCTCCCCTTCCTTTCTTCCCTCCTTGTTTCCTCCTTCCCTCCTTCTTTCCTCCATCTTTCCTTCCTCGTTCCATCCATCCTTCCTGCCTGCCTTCCGTCCTGCCGTCTTTTCTTCCTTACTTGTTTCCTCCTTCCTTCCTCACTCGTTCACTCTTCGTTCACTCATTCCTGCCATCCTTCCTTTCCTTCCACCTTCCCTTCTTCCCTCTCTCTCCTTGCCACCCTATTTCCTTATCGTCCCTCCTTCCTTCATTCCTTCCTCGTTCCCTCCCTCCCTCCATCCTTCCTCGTTCCCTCCTTTCAGCCTTCCTTCACTTCCTTCCGTTCCTTCTTTCCTTGTTCCCTCTTTCCTTCTTTCCTCGATCTTTCCTTCGCTGTTCATACTTCCTTCCTTCCTTCCTTCCCCTCCCTGCCTCCTTCCATCCCCGCCACCTCCACTCGGGTCCTCTCTGCTCAGCGTTATTCTTGTCACTGTGCCTGATTAGCGGCGGGCGGATGTTGGATGATGAGGCGTACTCAGGGCCTCCGTCTCAACCTCGCCACCTTGGACTGATATGTGGGTCGGCATTAACTGCGTGACGGCGGCTTGACATGAGCTCACTTCCCTTTTCATTAGAGACGTTGGAGTCGTTTATATTTCGTGCCAATCAGCCCCAGTGTAATCAGTTGTGTTCAACATACCAATCAGGCCCCATGACAAGATAATTACATTGGGTCCCCAGGGAGACGTGTAGTGGGCAGCACCGCAGAACCCTCCAAGAAGTTGTGGCTGGAGTTGCATACCTTTTAAAGTATACTCTACTGATTCCAGCAGTCTAATCACGGCTCTGCTTTTAGAAAGCCGTAGGTGGAAATGTCATCAGTGGGTTGCAGTGCAGAGATGGAGGAGCACTTAACAACCTCTAGGAGTGTACATAAGGCCGCAGGGGGTCGAAGCGGAGGGCCGCCCGCTGGTTTACTAGCGGCTAGGTGTCTAGCGCGATTTCCCATAGACACAGGGGCGGGGGGCGCGTCTTATATCAACTAAACAAAGCAATAGATTTAGTTGAAAATCACCTGGCAGCACTCGCCGTTATATAAGCAATCGTAAGATATACACATTCCCGTAATTGTTGCTGAAAAGGAATTTGTGCAGAATCCTAAACTGGAGTGAGTCGTTTGCTTACATCAGGTCATCTGTAATGTATTACAATCGGCTCCCTATAGTGGAACCAACAAAATGAAAACGTCAAAATAAGAGTAACATACAAAGTGTGTGATGTGCTACAGGTGCCCATGGTAACTTTGATGACAGTTTAACAAGCAGGGAAAACCTACTAATGTCTTCCTTATTGGAAAACTCTGGCGGTACCACTTTGCAACACAGAGAATCAGAGCAGAACCCCGTAACTCCAGTGTTCAGTCTGTGTGGTCATAAACGGCTCTGACAGGTCAAAGGGTGTCGGCCAACATTTCTATCTCTCTTTCCCTGTTTGTCCTTTAAGCATCCCCATCCAGTACCCCCCCTTTCTCCATCTAACAGCTCTTTCAGCTTGCCTCCTGTCTTTGTCTTTCCTCTCTCCCCTGCAGTCTTCTCCCCCCCCTCCATCTCCCCCCCAGTGGCCATAAACAGAAATCCCTGGGAGCAGTAACTCCCTTCCCAGGACAGGGCTGGAGGCATGGTATTCATCACAGCCTTCAGTGAGTTACACCTCAGCTCAGCTCAAGGTCAAAGCAATTACTGGACTTTTGCTCTGCTCTGACCTTCCTCCCCCCCCCCCCCCCCCCCCCCCTCCTCTCCATCCCACTCTACTCCTCACACTGTGCCCTGACCTCACTTCACTCTCCCACATCACACCACGCTTTCTTTCTCTTTGACACACAGTTCTTACTTACTTCTGCTTCTTTTCTTTTCTTTTCTGACAGTTGGTTTTTAGGTTTCTTAGCTCGCTAACTTCCCTCTACCTCATCCCTCCACACTTTCTTTCTCTTCAAGATTCAAGAAGTTTAACACCCACTTACTTTTTACTTTTTCTTTTCTTTCTTTTCTTTTCTTTTCTTTTCTCTTTTTCTGTGTTGGTTGGGTTTTAGCTTTGTTAGCTCGCTAACTAGCCAACAGGCTAATTTAGCAAAGCAATGCTAAGAGGCCACTGCTAGCCACTGCTAACGCTAGCTTCTACTTGATCTGTTAGCTACTGTGCAAATCCAATGTGTTTACAACATGACAGGACAGTGCTGGTCACCAGATTAGCTAGCTAACAAGCTGACTTTATCTAAACACAGAATCGATTACATTTATCAGTGGCGAAATGATCAGGTCTGAGTCAGAAATGAAGCATGCCTAGTGAATTCTGTTGAGACGGTACTTTTGTTGATGTGTTCACACTGTGATGGATTTCCCAGCCTTCCACCAAATGCATGCTGGGATAGGCTCCAGCTCCACTGTGACCCTGAATAGTATGGAAGTGGTTTTGTTTTTTTAAATATAATGTGACAACGTTTGCAGGGTTCAAACCTCGGCCTCCTACATGGTGCTACGTTAATACCACTACACCATGTTGATCTAGTCAAATGACAATGTGGGTGATTACGCAATCACTCTTAGTATAAATCGCATATGTGCAATGTCCTCAAGGCGCCCAATATTGAAGGAATCAATTATTCAATCATTTTCTCTACGGAGTCTATCCCAGCATGCATTGGGTGGAGGAAACACCCTGGACAGTTTGACAGTCCATCGCAGGGCTAACACAGATAGACAGACAACCACTCATGACCCATCAATCATTCAGAGTCTCCAGTCCACCTGGCTTGCATGTCTTTTGGGACTGTGGGAGGAAAGCGGAGAACTCGGAGGAAACCCACGAGAACACAGAACGAGAACACAGAACGAGACGAGATCATGCAAACCAGGACCGTGACCCCTGAATCCATTATTATATGGATTGATGGATGGATTCTATTCTATGTCAGACCACATGCAATTCCCCTCTTCTCCTCTCCTCTCCTCTCCTCTCCTCTCCTCTCCTCTCCTCTCCCCTCCTCTCCCCTCCTCTCCTCTCCATTCCTCTCCTCTCCTCTCCTCTCCTCTCCTCTCCCTCTCCCCTCCTCTCCTCTCCCTCTCCTCTCCTCTCCTCTCCCTCTCCTCTCCCTCTCCCTCTCCTCTCCTCTCCTCTCCCTCTCCTCTCCTCAGGAAGAGGTAGATGATAATGATGTGTCACAAAATGACAGTCAGAATGTACGGTCCTGCCAGGTGTTCTGGGTAAGTGGCTGCAGAGCGTCAGTCTTTAAAAGGCTGCGAGCGTCATCTCCAATTTCAAATCCACTTCAAGCCTACATTCAAAAGGCTTCCAAGGAAACATCTCCAGGAGACTCCAGCGTTCAAAAGCTCTTGTATGCCCACTGATTTAGATCCATTGTAATGACTAATCTAATTCCCCCATCTCAACTTCTCCTCTCTCTCTCTCTCTCTCTCTCTCTCTCTCTCTCTCTCTCTCTCTCAACATGTTTTCATATTTTCGTCCTTTTCCATTACATCGCCGGTGAATTTGTTTGCTCATTCAACGGAGCCGTCCATTTCTCTTTCTAATTCAAAGTGAAGCGGCTCGGCGAACACACAAATCAGCAATTTAAAGGTGTATTGACTTTTTAGAAACAGGATGGGAAAAAAGTGTCAATTATACTCATTTTTCGATTAACGAAGAAAGAGATGTGTATGCATGCATGTGTGTGTTTGTGTGTACAGGATTGTGTGTGTGTGTGTGTGTGTGTGTGTGTGTGTGTGTGTGCGGTACTGTGTCTCACACCTCATTCTCATTCTTCGTTATTAATCGCAGCTGTTTGATTGTTCGATGCTTGGCGACGAACAGAGAAAGGTTGACGGGTGACGAAGCGTGACAGTCGGTGATCCATGCTGACTAATGTGACTGTTTCCTCAGGTGAACGTGTCACATATTACACCTGACACCGGCGTGATGGATTACCCAGCCCTCGGGGTTATAATATCTCGAAGGAAACGCACACACACACACACACACGCGCGAGAAGAAAAACACACACACACTACAGGCGGCAGAAACCTCGTAACTCGTAGCTTTCACTTCAGTGGAGTGACTCCACGCTCTGCTGCGGGTTGAGGAAATTCTCCCCAATTCTTGTACTTAGGAAATCCTCTCTGGATAAACCTCGAAGTGCATGGTGCTCAAGCTAAAAAAAAAAAAGAGGCTGTTTTTTCCCGGTTCCTGAAAAGTTGACATTTTGGAGATACAGGGTTTTCATATGCGAGCACATACTGTCATAATAGACACAGGAACATGCAGACGTATCAACACACACACTTGACAAATGATCTGTCAGAGGGGTGGGATTTGGTACCATATCTAATATAATATCTAAGGGTAACTGAGTTTCTTTCTGCACCAACATGAGGACATTCAATAAAACACCGTATCTTTATTCCCTGATATTCCAACAACACACACTGACAGCTCGGCAGCCAGAGTGCTATCGAGCTCTTACGAGACTTTCAAAAAACACCATCTCAACAGCCGAAGCTCTTCGGTGTCAGAGTTGAATCAGATGAACTGAAACAACAATACCAGATATTAAAGGTGGAATTATCAAATAGCAGATTTTGATTTTGTTAGCGTTACTCGGTCTCTCCGGGGGGAGAAGGAGGATATCGGTCCCGCTCAGGTTCACATCTCTCGACTGCGATTGGGCTTCAGGGGGAACACGGGTTGTTATTTTGTACAGTACAATTACAGCGACCCGCCTGAGGGACGAGTAAATTACAATGTAATTGGACAGATGATACAGGCGCCGGCTCTTGGCTTCATAACCGTGTCACAGGTGGTTGAGAAATGACTCGCTGAGCTCAGTGTGTGTGTGTGTGTGTGTGTGTGTGTGTGTGTGCAAGTGCATCTTTGTGAAGTGATGTTTTACAGATGATCAAAGACGTCTGGGTAGATGAGGTAGATGGCGACATAGTTCCACAAGTAATCAACTTTAGATACATCTATGTGTGTTTCTGTGTAGGTAAACAAGTGTGTGTGTGTGTGTGTGTGTGTGTGTGTGTGTGTGTGTGTGTGTGTGTGTGATATGTGCGTTCCCTTATTTTGACCTAAGCTGTGAATTTTATGTATCTTGAGCTACAACATAGTGGCCCAGTCATCCATCTGTTCCCCCCCCCCCCCCCCCCCCCCCACCACCCCTTCCTATGCAATTGTAATTCCATTAGTTCAGTGTTGATTTTTTATTAGACACCTTTTCCCAAAGTCCCCAGGCTCATTTTCCTTTATTAGAGTGGTTCTGGAAAGACAATACCGCGCCTCACACCGCCGCGCACCGCGCCCCTCCAGGCCCAAACTTCATTCCAAAGCGAGCGCGTGATAAGTGGGCATCACCGAGACCGGCGGGGCGACTCTGGGAAACTCTCTGTCTGTCTCTCTCTCTCTCTCTCTCTCTCTCTGTTTCCGTCCAACTGTCAAGACAATTTTGTGCAAACTGAAAATGAAATGTCGCAAGAAAAAAAAAAAAATCTAATATGAATCATTTCCATCAGCTTCCATAAATCGGCTTTCCTGAAGGGCAAAAAAAACACTGAGAAAAATGGAAAGAGGCTTTCAAGAACTCGTTAGTATTTGGCAAGCTGTTATTGTTGGGGTTTTCTTTGTGTGTCAGCTAATGTTGGCCATATTTCATGCTTTCATCTGAAGGTAAAAACAAAGAAATGCACTTGGCAACTCTAATGCATTAGAATGAATCCAGCTAATGGCCATACAACCATAATGGGCACCTTCAACATGAGAGGACGGATATTTTACACAGGATATTTTACAGCCTCCAAAGCCACTTTTGATCTGTTTGTTTCTTTATGGACAAAAACACTTTCTGCAGCGAGCATAAAAGCTTTGCCATTTAGGGGAAATGTGATCTAATTTTGCCGTTTCCATTAAGCTTTTCTAATGTGAAACATCATAATGCTTGAAAAATACTTGGATTGAAACCCGGCAGCACTTTGTCGGTCCTCTGCTTCCTCTCTCTCTCTCTCTCTCTCTCTCTCTCTCTCTCTCTCTCTCGCTCTCTCTCTCTCTCTCTCTCTCTCTCTCTCTCTCTCTCTCTCTCTCTCTCTCTCTATCTCTCTCTCTCTCTCTCTCTCTCTCGATGTAGACATGAGTGATATTTGCTTTGATCTCTCAGATCTGGCCACTGATGCTATATATAGAACAAGAGACGATTCACTGAACCGCTCTCTGACCGATGCACCGCCACACCAGAGCGCCGAGTGCCGACCGGCAGTTAAACCCACGTCATTCCTTTCTAAAGAAAGTGTGTCCCGGGCTTCGGGCTCCTCCCTGCCCATGCTGCACCCTGCAGGCTGCTAACAGGGAGATGGTCACTCCGGTATGTGGGAGTGTCACCTTAGTGGATTCCAAGAGCTCAAACAGAACTCGGTGGTAGAGAAGTGTGTGTGTGTGTGTGTGTGTGTTGGTTTGTTTTGCTACCCTTGAGAGGGCCAGTGTCGGTGAGGACAATTCTGCACTTCTGGGCTCCAAATCACAAACAGCATGCAACACAAAAATAACAAAGGAGTAAAAATGAGGTAGTACATCATGTAAACCATTTATCCTGGCATCGGATCTTCTTGATTTTTAGTCCTTTGCCGCACTTCAAAATAAAATGGTCATTATCAAATCATGTAACTCCAGACAAAACGATTCTATGCAATGGTCCTTTCCTAATATTTTCAAAATGTAACACATACTGACCATTTCTATAGCAGCACAATACTCTAAGGTGCAGTGACAAAACAACCTGTTTTCCATGACGAAAGAGACGATAACTACATAAAAATGAACCATTGTAAACAAAAACTATGATGAAATTTATTATCATTTTCGGCAACGAGTAAAAAACGAAACATTTATTTATAGACGGACAGAAGTGATTGCTCTCATTTTTTATCCAATGATTGTGCAGGCACTCTTTTTGAAATCCAAAACAACCATACATGGCATGTGTAGGATTGATTGACAGCTCCTAATAGACCCTCCTCTGAGTCTGTTAATAAACCTGTTCAATAGCTTTAACGTGGCTTCTCCAGTGCTAGTCCTCTGCAGAGATGAGATGACACTTGGACCAACTCTTCTGTACAGTACAGAAAACAAATCACAATGCAGACTGTGCAGAACTAAAACAACAGGGGGGGAAAGAAGGCACGCCACCCTGAACTTTATGCCAAGGTGAGCTATCAAAATCAACCTGAAGGCCTGTCTGCACCGTGCACGCTCACTTGACTTTCTAACGTTAATAAATAGGTCCGCTAAGGTATTTGGGTGCAGGATAAATGTCTGCTAATGTCACATCGCCGACAACTTGCAACATCACCCGGTTGTGTGACGTGATGGAGAGGCAGCGCTTAGAGACTAATGTGAAGTTTAATTTCATAATGAGTATATTAATAGCGTATTGCAACACATTACATCTTCATGTGCCCACATTTGGAGCGTGACTCAACCTGTTCTGGATATTACTGTATTTTTAAATGCATCAAGAACGTCTAAAGTCATCTGTGTGCTTGATGAAATGTCATAGCAATGGTTTCATTAAAAAGAAAATGCTGTTCACTAAAATTAGATTTAGGTTTCAGTGAACTAGACTAAAACAAATCGCTGAAATGTGACCAAACTAACTTGTGTTTTAGTCATGAGACTAAGACTGAATCATAATCAGCTGCTGAAATGACCACTGCTAAGATAAACACAAAACAGACACTCAATACATCACACTAACCCAAAGAAACCAAAAGTAAAAGTAGTAATAGTAATAAGTAATAAGTAATAAGCAATCATAGAAAACTCTGGGATTATGTTTAGGTCATGGTCAATTTAGGAGATGAAGGAAGGAAGTAGGAATGGAAAGAAGAGGGCAGGAAGGAGGGAGGGAGGAAGGAAGAAAGGTAGGAGGGAGGTTAGGCATGTACTGAATGTAGGGGATGGAAGGAAGGAAGGAAGGAAGGAGGGAGGTTAGGCATGTACTGAATATACTCAATGGAAGGTCGTCATAACTGTCGAAGTACAAAGTACAGTGTGTGTGTGTGTGTGTGTGTGTGTGTGTGTGTGTGTCATGTCACTGCAACCTTTGGCCCGGGTCACTGTGACCAGCTCCTCCCTTCCTTTTATCCTCTATTCCCCTGCAGTTCCTCTTTGAGTTCCTCTCCTCCCTCCTCCTCCTCCTCCTCCCTCATTCCGTCCTCGTTTTTCCTCCTCGATCCGCCCCGTTTGTTTTCATTCCCGTTCTGTTTTCCTCCTCCTCCTCCTCCTCCTCCTCCTCCCCCACATACCACTCATCCATCTATCCTCAGTGTCTGTTGCTCTCCCTCCGTCTTCATTTAAGCTTTTCATCCCTCTGTCTTTAAGCTTCCATCCCTCCCCTGGTTTTTTTATGTCCTGTCCTCCCCTCTTTCCAGCTAATTCGCTTTTCCTCTCCCACCTTCCTCTCTCCCTTCCTGTAATCATGGCTGTCATTTCTCCTCCTCTTCTTCTCTCCGACAATTTCATCCTATTCTTTTCTGCTGTCATCGAAGCTTCTTCACTTCTTCACAGGGCAAGAGAGTCTCCTTGAAAACAGTCATGAAAATATAATATTGACTGAAATGTGCAGAGCTGTGTGTAGCATTTTAACGCCAATAAATCAATTATTATAACTCTGAAAACCATTGATCGCCTCTACCAGCCTCTACTCTGCATTTTACATTGTGTGTCACCTGGTCGGATTTGGCGGGAAATCTGCTGGATTGCTTTACTGCACCAAACAGGAAGAGGGCGCTGTTCTTCCAGTGCAAACGGAGCTAACGCTTTTTCACAAAGTTTCTCTAAAGTTTCTCTCAATCACAGATGGTGGAACGAGTGAAAGGCAGATGGAAAAATAATGGGAAAATGTTTTTGTCCTCTTCAGTAAAGACAGAGAAAACTTTTGACCAAATAAGCAACATCCTTACTGCAATAGGAAGTAAAGCGCCGGGGGGTTTATGGAAAATGTGGTGTTCATTTTGAGAAGCACTAAAAATACCACTGGCGTGAGATGAAGGCTTCCAATCATCTGGAACATGGCATCATTTGTTTACGGTAATTATACCAAGGTATCACAATTACTTTGAAAATCAACATCTTTGTCTCTCAGCCTCACTGTGGTGTTTCTTCACTGCTCTTCCCAGAGATCACCTGTCAATCAAACAGTGTGTCCAGTACTCTTGGATGTTCTGTTGATGGAGTTTGAGTTTCTGTAGGTGGCGCTCTTTTCTTTGTCTGTCCGGCCACGGTGGCTATCGCTGCTCATGCTAACTACCCAGTTCTTCTTCTGTTTATTACAAACAAACCGGAAACGTAAAAAAAACGCATCACTTTTGATGATTTTTCCCAGGAAAGACCTACCTGACACCGGTTGTTGTAAAAGCTTTCATGAACTGGTTAGAGGTTTATAGTGTTATATCAATTGGAGCAAAACGTACATTTACTCATATGTTGCAGATTATGACTTTTACTCTCTCAACCCAAAACTAAAAACTGTTTTTTTGGTTTCTGCCTACCCGTCTACCCGTCTGGATATTTGTCTATCGCTTGAGCTGCCTATTTGTCCTTCTGGCTCTTTGTGTCTGTCTTTTTTTTTGTATCTGTCTGTCTTCCCTCTCTGCCTGGTTGTGCGTGTCTGTCTCTCTCATATTCCTGTCTGTCTGTCTGTCTGTCTATCTGTCTGTCTGTCTGTCTGTCTGTGTGTTTTTTTTGTGAGAGGACGGCGTGAGGTCGGAGTCCAGCGAGGCTGCAGAGCCCCGAGCTGCTCTGAGAAGATGGACAGTGACTTGTAAACTTGTTTTTTTTTATCCACACACACATGGAGACACCCACACACACACCCCCCCCCCCCACACACACACACCACACACACACACACACACACACACACACACACACACACACACACTTGTTTTCTTCACACCGCCCCAGGGAAGAAAGGAGGCTTTCAAGGAGACTGTGGAACCTTCAGTCAACCAGAAAAAAAGATTTTTTTTTTGTTTTTTTTTGGTCAGACTAAGGGGCATATTCCTAAAGTGAAGCTGCTGTGTGTGTTTACGTGTTTGTATGTGGGTGAGTCTATTGAGAGAGAGAGAGAGAGAGAGAGAGAGAGAGAGAGATGAAGAAAGAGATGCAGCACTCATTAAATCAGAAAGGGACTGTCCAATTCAATTCTAATCAACTCCTGTTCCACGCTTAATTCATCATGTACTGTCCCGCTTTTGGCTGAACGGTTACATCCACTGCTCTGTGCTAGATAATGGGGTGTGGAGTCCATAAAGTGGCCTTAATGCTACAGAAAGAGAGACTATGGCGTGGCGGTGGTGGTGCTGTGCAGTGAGGCTCTCGGACGGCCATTATAATTCTGCACATTTTGTCCTGATAAGAGATACACTTTGTCTGGGCTCTTAAGCTTTTGCAAAAGTGGAAGACAGTTTGGTGTCCTTGGACGAGAGTACTCACCCTCACTCGTGTCAATTTGTCAATTTTGGCCTTTTCTCTGTCAAGAGAAAAGCCCCCCCCCCCCCCCCCCCCCCATTATGGTCATCCATGTAATGACAAATTGCTTCTTTTATCTCTGTCTCTCCTCTTCTTCCTCCTCCTCCTTCTCCTCCTCCTTCTCCTCCTCTCTCTGTCTCTCTCTCTCTCTCTCTCTCTCTCTCTCTCTGTCTCTCTCTCTCTCTCTCTCCTCAGGGAGACGAAGTGCTGACTGTCATTAAAACTAAGGCTCAGTGGCCGGCGTGGCAGCCACTCAACCTGTGAGTATCGCTCAACGTCAGTTTTACTGAAGGAGATTATTTATTAAAAGTTGCAAAATATGTTGTTGTTTTTTTTACCAGTGTATTTATTGGATACACCCAACAGATTACAGCTACAATCATAGAGACATGCAAAAATAAATAAAAAGGAGTCTGAAAGTTCCTTCATCCATTGGGGAGTAAACAGAAATACACCCAGTTCCTTTTGGTAGTATGTGAGTTCCAGTTTATAGGGAAAACCTTTACAACAACAATACAAGACACATATTCTATTGTTTTTTTTCATTCCCATGAGCAATGATATCTTTATTGTCTGTGGCATCAAAGGATACTGCAATGCTTTCATTCAGTCAGGAATACATTTTTACATTCTGGCTTATTAAATTAATAAAATGTACCTTTAAATTGTTTAACTTGTTTTTTTTTTGGTTTTTTTTACTTTTTGCTGTTCCAGGGTGACTAGTCTGAATATTCACACACGTTGGCATATATGCCCTCTTTGGAAGCAGTACGAGAGCAATTAGAAATGTATCACAATTCCAGCACACACACACACACAAACACACACACACACACAAGCAGACACTAACATATCTTTCACCAAACATCTGTTTAATTACCCCTCCTAGCGTTGTCTGTCTCTTGCGATATATTGTACCGCTGTTATTTTTACTAATGAGAACATGCACAAACATGTGCACACCCACATAGACACACACACACACACACACACACACTGGGTCTGAAATATAAACCCATTATGTTCAATTTTACATGCAAAGTTCTCAAGTTGCCCTTAAAGGATTGTGTTTATATTTACACGTTTGCTAAGACGCGATAATTAGGATTTTTCCAAAGACAGCACTTCAAATGATCTTCTAATTCGTAGCGTGTCCTCTATTCTTTAGGTTTTGGACATTAAAGGAAAAAAATGTCTCATTAAAAGCTGTGTAGTTTTCTGCAGCTAATACTTCATGGGTTCAAACACTTCAACTGCCTGCAGTCAGCCAACTGTAACTGGGGTCAGAGGTCACGGCACCAGCACTGGCCATTGTACAAGTCATTAAGCTTAATAGTTGTAGAAATAGGGATGTGGGGTGTATGAAATAGATGAATAGGTGTCGATACCACGGCCTGCACCAACGTTAAAAACCCGCCAAAATAAAAGTTGAGTTGATGTCCGTAGTCGTCCGTCGCTGCTTCCTGCACCGATTTGTGGAACCAAGAACTAAATGTCTCTGATATGAGTTCAAAACTGTTTCCAAAGCTGTTTTACTAT
Organism: Hoplostethus atlanticus; assembly: GCA_034670405.1. Taxonomy (NCBI): domain Eukaryota; kingdom Metazoa; phylum Chordata; class Actinopteri; order Trachichthyiformes; family Trachichthyidae; genus Hoplostethus; species Hoplostethus atlanticus. Next base: position 17,802,133 of record JAXDDX010000001.1, read on the forward strand.
GAATCTTTATCGTGCCGTGAGATCATATAGTGAAAACGGCATGCTCCTTTGGGTAGACGTTGAACTCACACCTTCCCGTCTGATGCTTGCAGGGAAATCAGCACACGTTCCCGTCACTTTACCCACAATGCCAGGAATGCCATCGGAATAGTCTTAAAAACGGGAATGTGTTCACCCATGTTGATCATCTCTCTTTGTTTGTCTCTGTCTTTTCTTTACCGCGTTCCCCACCGCCGTCGCCAGGCGCACTGCTCCATCGGCAGAGTTTTCGGTGGACCGCACCCGTCACCTGATGTCCTTCCTCACCATGCTGGGGCCCAGCCCGGACTGGAACGTGGGCCTGTCGGGAGAGGACCTCTGCACCAAGGAGTGCGGCTGGGTCCAGAGGCTGGAGACGGACCTCATACCCTGGGATGCAGGCACCGACGGCGGTGTCACATATGAGGTATTGTCTCCTGGTTGGCCTGGTTAGCTCACACCTATGTTGTGGCCGGGTCGTAACTTGAAGTAGGTTATAGATACTTTTTTGCAGTTGCTGCCATCGTGGAAGACCAGTGGCTCTACGCAAATAATGTCTAAATATTAAAAAACAAACTGTGAGAAAAAGAGGTGTAGGTCAATTCAGTAGAAATGGTTTGATACGGTAGATTTATTTCTAAATTTAAGTTATTTAAGACACTGGAGCGATGGGACGGTATAACATTTTCAGATTTCAGATAAATATTGTTGGAAGTGTTTTTTGGGTCCTTTTGGGTGACCATCCTCATTCGCTGTCTCCTTTGCATCCTTCTCAAAGACTTCACCTTCTTACAGTGAAGCCCCGCCAAATGCGATTGGCCATGCAAGTAATTCTGCATCCCTTCATTTTTCCGGTGAGAGCACATGATGGGATAGCTTGAGAAGCTTAGGGAAGGAAGTTTAATCCAGTTAACTCCGTGCGAACATGTGCCATGTTCACCATGCCAGAATCAACCCGTTTGGCCGAAGATGACACAACGCCTCCTGCGGCTTTCACCCATTGGTCAGTACCAGGAAGTAACATTGGAGACAATTTAATTGGTGGTTCCTGCTGTAGTGGTCCTTGTTAGCTATGGCTCACGTTAGCTACCATGTTAACAGAATGCCACTTAACATAACCTGGATGGATAAATGTGAATGATCTGCTCTATAAGTTAGCTAACGTAGCTAACAACATCGCTAAAGTTGACATAGCAAAGTGCTGAGGAGCATTTCCATCCATCCTCCACATCACAGCACGCTCGAATTCCACCTGTCTGTACCTGTCACAAACTTTATGTTTATTTTCCTCTACCCTTGGAATGGAAGGTATTCATCCACATTCCCCCCGCTGTTTCCCGACTACAGCTATTTATTTATAGTTTACAACCTCATGAATAAGCAAGCAGCTTATCCTGCTGAGGGAAGGTAGTAAATACCTTTTAAAAACCTCGCCAACATAAAACCAGGCCCTCTGTCAATGCGGCTTCTGTCATTTTACGAAGGTGGATGTGTTTCCTCGCCTCGCTGACCGGCCTGCATACTCGAGATAGCCTTGAGCGTCATGCTCTCTGTACCAAACAACCCCTTCCTGTGGTGTCCTCGGTCCTCCGACCCACACCACCACTCACTGTATTTGCATTCTGCATGCCCTCTGCAGAAAGTACTGATTGCAGGGACAATGAAACTAATAAGGCAGATCAATATGCTCAATTAGAATTGCTTCTTACTGAGCATATACATAATAGCCTGCCTTAGCTTGTTCTCTTTCTGAATTGAGCTGGAATAGACTTGGATTGTATAATAATAATAATAATAATAATAATAATAATAATAATAATAATAATAATAATAGTAAATAAAACAAAAAAATTAAATGTTATTCAAATAACAAAAGATAATAATACAATAAAATAAAATAAATAAAAATAATGAAATAAATGAAGTAAAATAATAATAATAATAATAATAATAATAAAACAAAAATAATAATAATAATAATAATAATAATAATAAATAGCAATAATAATATAAAAGCAATGAGACACAATCAGTTAAAATAACAAAACTAAACATTTAGTCAAAACTAACCATTCACAAAAGAAGAAAGAGGAGACAGACTGCAGTATCTTACAATTAGGAATATCACTTTTAAAAATCAAAAATAATTAAATGACTACAGACCTGTACTCAAATCAAATCAAATCACATTTATTTGTATAGCCCTTAATCACCGTTACAGTCTCTAAGGGCTTCACAGTGCCCAACATGTGAAAATAATAAATGGTTAGTACACGACATCCCCCAGCCTTAGACCCTCAGAGAGGACAAGGAAAAACTCCCACAAACCCTCACTGGGAAAATTGGGAGAAACCTTGGGAGGGGCTACTCAGAGAGGGATCCCCCTACCAGGACGGTTGGGCGTGCAATAGATGCCGAGTTTGGGCACTTGAAACTTTAAAATCCTTGAAATCTACACTGTTTATTGGTTGACAAACTGTTTCTTATCCTGGAAGCGTATATCTGTTCAAGCCACAGTTTTACCACCTGGAACTGTTTGCATCAGTATACTGTACACCAGGCATTGAGTGACTGCCACCTACAGGTTGAGACATGGAACTACAAGCCCCTCCCCACCCTCTGCCTTTTGTTCTGCCTAACAGCAAAACCTTTACAGTTACTTTACATTTGCAATTCAAATACAAATAAAGTTGTAGTTTCTAAACATCTCCAACGACAGATGGATCGTATTCACAACTGCAGAATATTTTCAAACTAAAAGTCGGGGAAATAAACTTGGAGCGAACTAACTACAAAGGGAATAGTTTACGTTGTTGTTCCAGCACAGCGGGAGAACATGCAGGTTCATATCCCCTCTAATCCTCTCCCTTTTCTCTTATTCATCACTGAGTGTATTAAATCAAAAGCTGGTTTGAAACGTGAAACAACGAAGAGAATGGTTAATGTTTGTCATTTGTTTTTATCTTTCCCCCTGTAGAGTTGTTGTTGTTGTTTTTTTGATGCCAGGACACACACACGCAATTGCGCACATGCTTTCACACACACACACACACACACACACCTGGAAACAAAGCCGCGGATCTCGTATTGAAGGGATGTTACACAGTGAGATCAAACAGACGGGAGGCCCCTGGATCAGATGGCTGACGGGAGTAACGGCTCCAGTAGGCGACTCGGGCCTTTGCTCTCGCTCTCAGTGCGTCACACACCGACCACAACTGAGCGTTTTGGCGAGGGGGATGGAGTATAATCCAGATGTAGAAACTGCAGATGTATTCCTTTTCATGAATTATTGTGTGCATCAGTGCTGCTCCGGAGCTCTTATTTTGAAGGTTTCTTTTCACACAAAGTGCTGCTATCAGATTCTATCAGCCCTAAACTTTGGCTTTTTTGATTTCTCTAACCATTCCTCACTTAGCCATATTTGATACCCTACATCAGATCAGATGTTCTCCTCCAAAAACTCATTTCATGATTTGTACAATGCGGGGGGAGGTGGGATCCATGACCCGCCTTCAAGTATCTTATTTGTACTCCTCTGTCAGTCTCCCACAGCGCCCTGAAAAGCCGAGCAACCCTGAAGATGCGATCCGATAGCCGAACGGCCGAATCAGAGCTAATTCACATTTGCCGAGCCGTCTACCTAAAAAGATGCCGATGAAATCAGAGAGGCCCCAGTAGAAATCCCCTGATGGGATGCTAAAAATGCTCAACAACATGGGGGGGCCATCTGCTGGGTAATTCATGTCCGCTGGGTGGGCAGAGTTTGGACTCGTTTTGCTTCAAAACATGATTTGCTTCCAGGAATCAGAATATTTCAGGAGATGTTCCAGAAGCATCGATTCACTCTTTTAACATATACGTTACTTGACTTTTTAACGTATAATTCTTCCCGTTTGTGTCGGCCTCTGTCAGTCGCCCAACAAGCCCACCATCCCTCAGGAGAAGATCCGACCGCTGACCAGTCTGGACCCCCAGAGCCCCTTCTACGACCCCGAGGGAGGGGCGATAACCTCCGTGGCCAGGGTGGTGGTGGAACGCATCGCTAGGAAGGTGTGTGTGTGTGTGTGTGTGTGTGCGTGTGCGTGTTGGTGTGTGTGTGTGTGTGTGTGTGTGTGTGTGTGTGTGTGTGTGTGTGTTGGTGTGTGTGTGTGTGTGCTGGTGTGTGTGTGTGTGTGCACGTGACCTGTTTTCTCTGTACTCCCAGGGAGAGCAGTGTAACGTGGTGCCAGACACAGTGGATGACATCGTAGCAGACATTGGACAGGAGGACAACGTGGAAGGTATAATACAAACGCAGGAACACACACACACACACACACACACACACACACTCTCTCTCTCTCTCTCTCTCTCTCTCTCTCTTCCCCAAACAAGACGGATTAGCTTGAAGAGCTAGGCCGGTCTCGCTAATCTACCACACCCTGCCATTACATGACACCGCAGTCCTTTACATTCTTTGAGCTCGAACTTGTTAGCATGTTAGCATGTTAGCATTCGCCGTCACCTTTTAGGCATTTGGCGTGCGGCGTGATCAGGAGGCGCCGTAGGGGGTCAGCGTCTCAACATAAGCTGCTGCTGCTGCTCATTGGCTGTTGCAGGGATCGAACCTGTGACCTTCCCAGTTGCAGGACAGGGCCTCTATCCGCTGAGCGAGGCAGACCGGTGCATGGCGGCGGTGGTAATGGGCTCGGTACCTGGCTGCTCTGTGGCCTATTATGAAGAAGGGTGCAGGATTCTGCCCATGCAGCACATCTCCTAACAAGGATCCTCCTCCTAATAAATCCTCACTCAGTCATGAACCATTTGCTTCCCTTTCCCTCCTCTGTTCTTCTACCCATTCTCTCTCTCTCTCTCTCTCTCTCTCTCTCTCTCTCTCCCTCTCTCTCATCTCTCTGTGAGATGACACCAGTATCTCTTCAGGCCGGTCCCCTTGGTCTGCCTGGAGCTTCACCGTCTTCACTTGTGCATCAACCAGACTCTCCTCTTCCTCTCTTCCAGTTCTCCTGTTCCCTCCTTCTTCCTTGGCTCTCTTTACTTTGTCACCCCCAGAGAAGTGGCTCTCACTCAGGCTGGTCCCTGAGGTCTCTCTCTCTCTCTCTCTCTCTCTCTCTCTCTCTCTCTCTCTCTCTCTCTCTCTCTGCATGTCTCAACTCCAGAGGGACCCATTATTAATTGAAGCCGGTCCCCCAGGACTTCCTACCGCTGATAATTGGACAAGACATTGAACTAATCAAACTCCCTCCAACTCCATCCCTCCATTCCTCCCCCGTCTCAGATGTCACCCCGTTGGTCCTCCTGCGGTTCGCTACCTGCAGTAATCACCTTTGCTGAAGAAATAAATGTCAACCCGACCCCTCCCCACCTGCCCCCCACCCCCCCACCATCTTCACCTCCTCCCTCCAACTCTCAGTTCAGTTCCATTTAATTCCAAGCTGCTTTTTGGCGTGAAATACAAAAAGCACTTCAAAAACAACATGATGCAGACCAGACCCAGGTTCAGATAGCAGTCACTACAGCAACAGACAAATGTATCCATCCATCATCTCTCTCTCTCTCTCTCTCTCTCTCTCTCTCTCTCTCTCTCTCTCCTTCCTCTCACCATCGCTCCCTCTTTCCCAGACGACACCCCGGAGACGTGTATCTACTCGGCCTGGTCGCCCTGGTCGGCATGCAGCAGCGCTACCTGCGATAAAGGCCGGAGGATGAGGCAGAGGATGCTGAAGGCCCAGCTGGACCTGAGCATGCCCTGCCCCCACACTCAGGACTTCCAGCCCTGCATGGGCCCAGGGTGCAGTATGGAGGGTAAACACACACACACACACACACACACACACACTAGGGGTGGGCGATAATCGTGTTTATAATCGTAATCACGATTTTAATTATGTAATCGTGGCAAATTTTCAAAATCGTTGATTTCGATTGTTATTTAGGCTACAAGAACGAGGAACGTCTAGAAGCGCCAGTTAGCAAAGCAACCAGTGTGTGTGTGTGTGTGTGTCTGTGTGTGCGCGCGCATCAGACGTAACATCACTTTCCCGTGAATGAACGGGCCAAATACTTATACTTTCCCCAATGCTGCGTTCATGAACTGTCCCCTTAAAAAATACTACGTCGGTATTCAGTCACGTCCCTCCGCCCCGTCCAATAACGCCGTGTTCAGACAGGTTTTGGACCGTTCGTTTTTTGCGAGCCGCGAGCGAATGTGTCAAGCCGGGCAGGAAGTCAGACACAGGAACGGCATAGAGCATCAAAATAAAACAAATTTCAAAATAAAACAAAACAAATAAAATAATCGTTCATTAATCGTAATCGAGGTAAAAGTTTGAAATAATCGCGATATTGATTTTTAGTCATATCGCCCACCCCTAACACACACACACGGATATACAGTGTGTAGGATGCACCCACGTCCGCTTACACACATCCTCCATGCAAGTACACACATTCGCAGAGTTTATATTGGATGTGCAGGTCAGCAGGTGCAGAGGCAGGCGAGGGCGTGCGAGCTGCCCGGAGGAAACAAGGCGTACTTTCACACGTCAGGATGCAAACACAGACAGAAACATACGATAACCGGCGGGGCGGCCAGAACGGCATGTACTCTCTCAAGAGCTCACGTGTGAGACACAACAGAGAGTTCAGACGCTGATGCTGAGTTCAGGGGCTCATAGATTAGTTTCACTTCTACACAGGAACACATTAAAGATGATGGGTGATCACACACACACACACACACACACACACAGTCTGACCTTGGTAGAGACTTACCAAGCTCATTGTGCTCCTTCATTAGGAGACATGCAATAGTTGGTGTTAAACCTTCAAGCTATCTCAGGGTGGACATAAAACCGGACCATCTCTGACTATTGCAGGTAGTTTCCTTACCCAAAGAAACCCCAAACGGGAGAGATCACGTTGTTATTTTCTATCTCGTTTCGTGACCAGGTGAAACTGACTTGACGCAGACATTACATTTTGCACCCGTTTGGACGGGGCTATCGCTGCGCAAGGGCTGAAACAGGATGAAGCCGGCGCCGGCGTTCGAAAGCCACCGGATCAATTCTCTGCAAAATGTCCATCCCTGTCAGGAGTGTCTCCCCGAGCGAGAAGCAACGAAGTCCGAGTTGCACCACTTCCGATACATCTACTGTGTGTATCAGGGGAATACGATATAACCCCTGGAGGATTGGCCGCTGATGCAGACTGGCCCCCATTCCAACAAACGTCCCCCCCCCCGCCCCGGGATTGGTCCTTTGACTCAAAGGAAATCGGCACAGTTGGGCTTCATCATTTTAAAGATAACAAGAACAGAAGCGCTGCGTATTCTCAGGGAACTAATGGAGCCTGTTTGACTGTTTTTACCAAGCAGCGGAGCACAGAGAGCAGAAGGAGGACGCGTTCCAACCTTCTCTCCTTCCTTTCCTCCCCACTTCCCCCTCACTGCCTCTCTCTGACTCGCCTCCCTCTTCTTCCCAAACTCTCCTGTCCGATTTCCACCAAAGTTGTCAGTTTGGAGCTGTCTATTTTACTCCCCCCCCCACCCCCGACCCCCCGGCGGGCTCCCTTCTGTCCGATTTCCACTGAAGTTGTCAGTTTGGAACAAATGCTGAGAGGCAGCTGCACTCGGCGTCTGTCTTTCTCTCCTCGCACCTCTTCCCTCGCTCCCAGCATGCCTAGCAGTCATCCAATGAGTGGAGTAAGAAAGTGTTCAAGGCTGTGGGAGCTTCTCACACTCACACACACTCACACACACACACACACACACACACACACACACACACACGCGACCACCCTCCACCGCTCCACTTATGGATTATCAGACAGTAACACGGAGGCTCTTTGCTCCTGAGCTCCTCTGCTTTGTTTTCATTTATCGCTCCGTTAGCGCTGCGGCGGGAGATTGATATCACGGTGGGGTTCAGGCCGGGGCCGGACTGGGGGGGGGCCGGACTGGGGGGGGGCCGGACTGGGGGGGCCCCGATGCGGAGGCTGATTGATAACCCCCCGGGGGAACACTCTTTGTCTCTCTGGAGGCCTCATCTGGGCCGGAGATACCTGTAAACTCTTATTAATGAGTCACTTAGTTCTGCTTTATTAGGCCACAGCCGGTAAGCAATGCTGCTTTCGACTCGTGTGTGAGAGAGAGAGAGAGAGAGAGAGAGAGAGAGAGAGAGAGAGAGAGAGAGAGAGGGAGAGACAATTGTATGGAGAAATCCATGCCAAGTTCATCCACCCTTCATAAGAAAAAAAAATCTATTTGCAAGGCTCTCACATGATTGCCTCTTTCTGATGGACTCCCACTTAATATACTTTCTGCACCATTGCTCCACTCTAAGAGGAAGTGTTTGGGAAGGACTGCAGTACTAGTGCAGGCTGGATGTGGGGGGGGGGGGGTTCTGCAGTCGTGAGGGATGAGTGGATCTTGAGGTGCCATGGTGGCTAATAATGATGGACTAGTGTGGAGCCTCGTTAAGCCTGGTGGGGGGGGGGGGGGTCATACCTATTGACTCCCACTCCCTCGGGCCGAGCTGTAAACAGGGCCGTGGCTCACTCAACTCGCCTCGCTAAAATGAGAGTTGAAACAGAGCTTTCGGAAATGGCACCTTCAGCTTTCCCCGAGTTGGAATGAATCCCAGGTCCTTGGACAGCAGGGGGGGGGGGGCGCAGTGAGCAGGCAGCCTGCCCAATAACCGCGGGACCTGGGTTCAAGACCCGCCCCCCCCCCCCCAGCATCCGCAAGCAGTGCTGGTGCTGAAATGTCCTTGAGCAAGACGCTGAATCCCTACCAGCTCCAGGGTGCTGCTCCATCGCTGGCCCCCCACCTCCCTGCGGAGCGGGAAAACTTCTTTTTTAAAGCAAGTTTTTGGATTTGTTTTTAAATTTTTTGTGGCTATTATTGATGTTTTGTCAAGAGGATATCAACTTTAAAACTCTGTGTTTTGGTTTTATCTTCCAAACAGAAAGAGCAAGTTTATATCTGGTTGAGACGTTCCATGTGCTCTGAGAAGGTCTTGGTACGATCTCGGGATGAATTTATCATCATTGTAAAGACAAGAGGAGGAGCTGAAGTATCTTCTCAGCAGACCGATAAAGTGAAAGATCTAAAGACGTTAACATCACGTTGAGTAAACAGTAAACAAGGCTGTGTCAAGCTGTGCTGTGCTTGGGGGGTCAACTTTCTCTCGTCCCTCCTCCTTCGGCTGCCTGGCTCTGCCCGCTCGACTGTTTCTCCCCCTTTTGTCTCTCTCTCTTTCTCTCCATCTATACATCCAACCTTTATTTAGCCAGGAAGCTTGACGAAGAACACGTTCTGATTTGCAGTGGCGGCCATCTGCCCAACCTGAAATCTAAAGGGAATACGGTGATATTTTGAATCCCGGATTGTTATTTTTCCCGTGCAAGGCGCCTGTCACAGCGGGGGGGAGAAGCTTCTGCACCGGCAGACGCGTTTAGTCAACCGGAACCAGCTTGTTGGTATTCCTTATTGAAATAAATGAGTGACTCTTGCAGTACTTGGGCTATTATAACAACGCAAACAAGCCATTTTTCAGGTAGATCAAGGACAAACGCAGGTTTAATATGGCAAAAGATTAACAACAGGCTGAAATTTGAAATGTCAAGACATTCTTCTAATAATAGTATCTATATATGTCTCCCCCCCCCCCCCCTTTCCTGGTGGTCAGAGCCGTCGACTTGTATGATGTCAGAGTGGATCAGCTGGTCGGCCTGCAGCGTGTCCTGCGGCATGGGGATGAGGTCCAGGGAGCGCTACGTCAAGCAGTACCCGGAGGACGGCTCCCTCTGCCAGATCCACACCGAGGAGACGGAGAAGTGTGTCGTCAACGATGAATGCTGTGAGTGTGTGTGTGTGTGTGTGTGTGTGTGTTATTGTCATGTCAAGTGATTCTACTGCTTTTCTTTTTTTTTTTAACTTTTTATTTAAATTTTCTGCATTATTTTACATAACAAAACATTTCTTGACATAGGACCCCAATAAAGATAAATTAATAATAATAATAATAATTAATAGAAATACAATAAAATAAAATAAAAAGGATAAAAATAATAATACAAAATAATAATAATAAAATACTAATAATAATAATTTAGTACAAAAAATAAGTATAAAAATAAAAAACCTTTACAGAAGGGGTGGCATTTGCAGCTAAACGGGGTCAGTTACAGAGGAACCTACAGTACCAATGGCATTTTCGATGGTATTCCATTATAATAACACATTTTTGTTACAACCCGTCTCATTTGATTCTACTGCTTTTCACTGAGAGGAAGTTCTTCAAATCCCATTTTCTGTACCTCAATCAACACCGCTGATCAGAACAGCTGCTCTGGTGCTGTCTGAAGTGTCAAGTGGTGTTTAGTTGCGTGTCGTCACCGCAGTTATTTTCAAGTCAAGCGATCCGTAACGTCACCTCTGTGTCTGATACTTGGTAGAGAGGAAAAAACGACCTGGGCACGACATATCATCCCACACAGGAAGTTAAAACCGGACGCACTGTCCCGTGAGATCTGACTTCTGACGTTAAGTCCTTTAAACGTATTATTTTATCCTTCCCGCAGCCCCCAGTACCTGCGTGGTGACCGAGTGGGGGGAGTGGGACCCCTGCAGCGCCACCTGTGGGTTGGGCATGAGGAGGCGTGAGCGCATGGTGAAGATGCCTCCCATCGATGGATCTATGTGTAAAGCGGAGGTGGCCGAAGTGGAGAAATGCATGATGCCAGACTGCCGTGAGTAGGAACTGTTTTCTAACTGGGGGGCTGGTTAGAGAGACGCACGAGGAGTGTGCTGCATACAGTACAGCATCCTTACACACACACACACACACACACACACACACACCGGTGCAGGCGTGGTGCGTGGTTGTGTGTGTGTGTTTTTATGTACGCGCGCGCTTCCACGTGTGTGTGTGTTTGCAGATGCCGTACCGTGCATGCTGTCGCCGTGGTCCGACTGGAGCGAGTGCAGCGTGACGTGTGGGAGGGGCCTACGGACGCGCCAGAGGATGCTGAAGTCTGATCCTGCAGGGTGCGCCGAGGAGCTGCAGCAGACGGAGAAGTGCATGCTGCCTGAATGTCGTAAGTGACCGGCAGCGCAGGGAGGTAGCCCGTTAGCCACTTATGGTCTGAAACTATCAGAAAAACTAGCATGGTAGTTGTGACTTCAACTCCCAAGTTTGGAGCCATTTTGCATCCCCTTCAATCAGCTTCAGTTCATCAGTCACCAGTCAACAACAGTCTTATTCTCCCCAAGAGTTGCACCACTGTTGCTAACTTAGCGACTCTCTCTCTCTCTCCCAATCCGTCCAGCTGTCGACTGCATGGTGGCCGAGTGGTCCGAGTGGTCCGAGTGCAACAAGTCGTGCGGTAAAGGACACACCATTCGGACCCGTATGATCAAGCTGGAGCCCCAGTTCGGGGGCGGCCCCTGCCCCGAGACCGTCCAGAGGAAGAAATGCAAGGTCAGGAAGTGCCGGACGAAAACAAAGGAGGAGAGAGGGGGAGGAGGAGGTGGAGGTGGAGGAGGAGGAGGAGGAGGAGGAGGAGGAGGGAACAGGAGGAGACGGGGTAAACAGGGGAGAGATGCAGCGGTGGAGGAACAGCCAGGTTGGTGGTGATTATCTCTTATCATTGTCATTTTCATTTTATAAAGCAAAGATAAAATTATTTGGATGATTTTATTTGGAAAATTGGATGTCCACCCCCTGCAGGTTGTATAGGATTCAACGCCCCCCTCTACTGCTCAACTCAATGGTTTGTTCCAACAGGTTGCAGGTTGCAGCCATGGTCCAGCTGGACGGACTGCACCAAGCCCTGTGGAGGGGGGATCCAAGAGCGCTTCATGCTGGTGAAGAAAAGAGCTAAAAGTGCTTCGGTGGCTAGCTGTAAGGACAGGAAGGAGATACGTGCCTGCAACATACATCCCTGCTAGGGGGCACTACTGAGCCGGGGGGAGTGGGAGTGGGGGTGGGAGGGCTGGGAGGGAGTGAGGGGGGGAATCTTGAGCTAGCAAAATATGTGGTGTATATGGTGAAGATGATGATGTGGGTGCACTTGTGCCAGGGAGCAGGGAGGCGGGGCCTAGGAGGAGGCGGAGTCAGTGGAAGGGGAAAGGAGGGGAAAGGATAAGGAGATGAGCAAAAGGGTGAGTTAGAGAAGGAGTTAGGGGAGGAGAAGACAGGAGATAATGAAGAGGAAACCCCGAAAGAAACAAATGGGTTAGTGGAGCCGTCGTAGACGTTCAGTAGTTGACGGGGCCAGAGCAGCAGCAGTAGTAGTAGTAGTCTGTGTCCTGCAGAAACATGAACTACATCTAGATCATCTTCACATTTGTCACACTTTGCAATGTATTTTGAGTCGCTTTGGTCCCAGGGATGCAAAACGTTTTCTTTAAGTGGACGACAACACCGGCTGTCACTCATCCACCAAATACATAACAATAAATAAAAGCAACTAAACTGAAATTGCAGGATTTTTTTTTTTTTTTGCAGGACACAGATGATAGTAAAATACAGTAAGTTAGCAGTCTCAAAACACCTACGGATGTATAACTACTATCTAACCGACACTTATAAATGACACTACTATGGAATTACTAAAAAATAAAAATCACTTTCCCTAATAAAGCATATAGACGGAGATGTTTTATACTGGTGAAATTAAGACTTTATATACTGTACTGCTATTTAACAGCCGATGTAGCACTAATATTACCATAGCTCTCTCACTGTCAAAAAAGCATGTGTAAAGATGGTTGATTTTTCTTTCCATACTGTGCCTCATATTGTCTTACAGCAGATATCCCACGTTTTACACATGCGCTGTTGCACTGTACTTGCAAAAGGAATTGTTTGGAAAATCCTGCAAGTAGGGCGGATAGAGCCTCCTACACTGGCTGCACAATGGATGCACAGCGTGTTGAAAAATAATGGACAGACTGTTACCGAGGCAGTGGTTGCTAGGGGCAAAAGGGTAAAGGAAGGGATTTGTTAGAAAGGGAAAAGCAACAAATAGGCCTTTACTGTGTGCCGCTGTATTTGCACCCCAGAGTAACGGTGCATGTCACACAGTACTGTCTTTATTTGAGGTGAACACTGACTGTCATCAAATGTCGTGAACTTTTTTTTTCCCAACCCCAGTTAACATAGAATATACTGCATTACACTAACCTGGTAGAGAAATGTACCCATACAACAGCGGTGACGTGCACAGAACGTGTTGTTTTTACTGCATCGCCACGATGGAAGTGATTTGTAGACACTGATTCTATTTTATTTTTTTGCAAAATTAGGTAGCCAAGTTTTGTTTATGTTGTAATGTTTTTGTTCTGCATTCTGATATCCCCCCCCCCCCTGCTCTTTCGGTTTTAGGCCTATCTCTCTCTTTTATTTCTCTGCCTCTGTATCACGTGACTATTTTGTAATAAACCACCTTTACAATAAAAAAATATGTAAATGTGAAAATCACGACGGCACCGAAGTCGCTTCATTTCGGCGGGACCGTCAACCGAAGAGAACTAAAGGAGGTATTGGTTCAGATATTGGTTTGGGACAACTGTGCAATGGCATTTGCACACTTTGTTGAAAAAACAACAACATATTAGCCCTGAGTCACCTCTGCTTCTTCTGGCCTTAAGTCATTTTTATACAGTGCAGTTACACACTGACTCCACTAGATGGCGAAAGAAGACTAAGAAACATTACAGTTATGTGGCAGCACTGGTTGAGACGATATTACCCATCTAGATTCACAGACTGTGTCCAAACTATAATGCTTTTATATGACTTGAATGTTTTTCTGCCTCACTGAGGTCAAGGAAATGTTATATTCAAACGGTAATTTATATATTTGTGCCAGTATCGTACTTTTCAGTCCCTTTCCGAACACTTAAACACCCTTTTTAATTTTGTTTCTGATGTTCCACCCTGGATGCCTATTTCATGCATTGCGAGACATAATGAGAGTTTGAAAAACATCCCAAAGTCAAGTCCTCACATCAGCAGTAGAGTACAATGCTGAATAATGAACGCAAGGCGAAACAATGGCGTTTCTATCTGCTAATGATCAATATTGAATGATGTTTTTGCAGCGGTTGGGTTGCGGTTATGGCGTCTCAACTCATAACGTTACTATAATAGTAACAGTTAGACGCGCTCTCTGCTTTGGGACAGTTGCCACGGTGACGGCTGCTGTCCGTTTCCCTTAAAAACTACAAGATAGAAAAAGGATGACTTCAACCGATTGTGTGTTTTTTTCCTTCTTCTCTGCTCTCAATATCTGTACTCCTTTCTGTTCTTCCCTCTCTTCTTCTATCCCATAAACACACCGCTCACTAATGGTGTTGCAGTAGCTGAGGATGCTGATAGTGACTGAGGATAGTGACCAGGTGGCTGCTATCAGGGTTCGACCGGGCTGATACCGATACCACTATTTTTGTATTGAAGCTGCCGATAAATTCAATATCTTTTAATACGATACTTTTTATTTATTAGCTAGTTCACGGTGGAGAGACACGGAATGGATTGGGACAAAGGTCTTAGGCCGGATTTGGAAATTCCCTTTGAATTTTATTCCTGTCAGGGTGGAAAAGCCTCTTAAGTGAAGTATTAATTTATAAAAAACAAAATACAAATGAACAATTAAATGAATGAATAAAAGGTGCAAAGAAAATACAATCTCATTGCAGGTTTTACAGGCTGTTTCACGGAGCTGTGGTCCATCACAGTAGAGGTGAACGACCTGGACTGGCCAAGATCCAAATGTTTATCAGTTAAGCCCGGTGGCTTACACTCCTCTGACCCCACATCCCTCAATACGTTGACGGTCATACGGCTCAGAGGTGGATATTATATATATTATGCCTTGTTAAAGAGGTGAATCAATTGCACTACACCCCCACCCCACCAGTCCTCCGCCGCCTCTGCATACAAAACGGTATTACCAGGACATTTCCAGGGAATACAAAAGGACCACATCAAAGAAAATGAGCCTTGGGAGTAGGAAGTGCGTTTCTCGAGCTCTCTATTTGATTCAGGGGTGACTCCCCAGATGAGTCAGTCGGCCCGTCTGAGCCTCGGCTAGTTGGGTTTGCTTGAACGTCTAGCTGAATAATACATGATCAATCTAACTCTATTTTTAGCGCCCTCTATGGAATATTGTACTGTGCATCCCTCTCAGTGCTGCTAACGAGCGAATGATAGCTTAGTAATAAATGTGGTGGGAGGGGCCTCTGGAAAACGTGACACTCCTCGTTAAGTCCAATAGAAACAAATAGCGATTGGACTGGATAGTCAGTGGTCACAATAAGGCTCGGCGGGAGGGGTTTCAGAGATGGGAGGGGTTTAATAATGTTCGGACAGGCGTGGGCTGTTTTAATACAGGTGACATGAAGGGTGGAGTTGTTTTTTTAACCAGAAGGAAAGGTAAGCTGACAGCTGTGCTCTTCTGCATCCTTCAGCCACGCTGTCGACAAGTAGCCCCTCTAATGGATATCTCAGAGGGATAATCACACATCAGGGCATCAGCCAAATTCTCCAAACGACCTCAAAACTAAATCCTGTGTGCTGTAAAAAAGTAATGTGGTGAGATACCACACAAACACATAAATACCAACATCACCGATACGTGCTTAAATGATGCGATCGCTTGCATGACCTTGCTGAAGCATTCATAAGCATTACAAGACTGTGGGGTTTTTCCAAATGACTCCACATCACGGTACCAACGTGTCTCTGCATTATCTTGAAGGACATCATCATCATCTTTCGGTGCATTCTCTGCACATGTTCGGCAACAACGCAACGTTGGTTATTTTAGCGCATCTCACCCGTGTTTACGCAGGTTCCCACCCCCAGATCACAAACAAGTCGGAAGCTCACCGCTCAGTGTCAGGAAGGATAGAGCTACGCAGTGTGGCACCATTAGCATGCAGCAATACAGCCGGAGCAATTAGCTGTGTGTGTGTGTGCGCGCATGTGCGTGTGTGTGTGTGTGCATGCGTGTGTGTGTGTGTGTGTGTGTGTGTGTGTGTGTGTGTGTCTCGGTTGATGCTTGCTGGAATCCCCCTGGCAGTGGTGTGGTTGCACACTAAGTGACCTTGTTTGCCGCTCTTTCAACTAAGTGCTTCTGGCTGGTGGGACGATCTCAATACTACCCCCCCCCCCCCCCCCCCCTTTCTTCTTGTTCTGCCTGAGATTAAACACACACACAAGCACAGGGGGAATAGATAGTCTCTCCATTTAGATGAGATGGTGGAAGTGGGGCAGCACTTCCCCTCTCCTGTGGTAATGAGTTCCCAAACAGAACGAACGAACGAACAAACGAGCGAGCGAGCGAGCGAACGAACGAACGAACGAACGAACGAACGAACGAACGAACGAACGAACGAACGAACGAACGAACGAACGAACGAACGAACAAACGACCGAACGAACGAACGAACGAACGAACGAACGAATGAACGAACAAACAAACAAACAGAAAATCTGTACCTTGAAAGAAAATTCACTCACGTCCAATGGGTTTGATGGAAAGTCCAAATGTAAAAGGAAGCTGGTTTGCTTCTAACCTAACTGAACGATTTAGATATTTTAGCGTGGTGTCCTTAGAGATCTGATGGAAATGCGAACGGGGAAGATATACGGTGCCGTGTGTGGGAGCGTACACAAATTAGCCCATAGCTGAGACCCTGTGTCAATACAGAGCCAGAATGAAAGCTGCTGCTGATGTTGTGAAAGATCTTTCCGAGTTCAAAAAACTGTTTCCAAAGATGTTTCAACACGAATCCTTTGCGTTTGCCCTGGTTTGGGTTGAAGTTGAACTTCCTCCTACACATCGTCGTCCGTCAAACGCTGACATCGCAGCAGGTGCTTCCCCATCGGATGCTGTATTGCAGCCATTAGTTTGTGAATGCACCGTGCACCACACACACCGCACCGCTGTTTCTCCTGTGATGTCGTTACTTCTCTTATTCTCATTTAGAGTTAACACAAGTCTCTGCACCAGTCGTTTGACCTGGCCAGTTTACACAGCTCAGTATGCTCTTTTATTCCACGTGGCTTCACGCGTTCCAACTAACGGAGCAATAAGGGGCTACGATATGTAGACAACATTTTTTAAGGTAAATAAGGAAGTTGTCCAGAATGCTGTCGGACTTTATTTCAAAGGGCTTTCGCCTGCTGCTCAGATGCAAATGAAAAATATTACGTAAGTAATGTACGACCTCTATGAGTCTCTCTCTCTCCCTCTCTCTCTCTCTCTCTCTCTCTCTCTGCACATCCAGCCTGCATTAGTACTGCAGTCCTTTCCAAACACTTCCTCTTAGAGTGGAGCAATGGTGCAGAAAGTATATTAAGAGTGGAAAAGTGGATTTATTTTTTTATGAAGTGTGGATGAACTTGGCATGGATTTCTCC
Source organism: Hoplostethus atlanticus (assembly GCA_034670405.1). Classification (NCBI taxonomy): domain Eukaryota; kingdom Metazoa; phylum Chordata; class Actinopteri; order Trachichthyiformes; family Trachichthyidae; genus Hoplostethus; species Hoplostethus atlanticus. The sequence goes on from JAXDDX010000001.1 coordinate 17,819,585, forward strand.
ATACAATTGTCTCTCTCTCTCTCTCTCTCTCTCTCTCTCTCTCTCTCTCTCTCTGTGTGTATGGAATCCCCAAGTGTGGAACATTTTATGAACTTTCAGGAATAACTTTGCTCTGAACCCATTGCGCCCAGACGATCACACACACACACACACACACACACACACACACAGACTCCTCACATGAAACACAGATGAGCAGCAGCTGATGACCTCTGTCCTCAACCTCCCCCACCACCCCCACTATATCCTGACCTAGATGACTCCTGACCTGAACTTCTTTCAAGTCTCACACACGCTCTGCACAGACGGCACACTCACCATACACATACCATAACTTTGCCGTGGTTCGCCGAGCTAGCCATCGCATCGGTACCACAGTGGCCACCAATAGGAAAGCAAATCCAAGAGGAGATCTCATATTTCTACTGTTTATGTCTCCTAGACACAAATGAGCTCTTTTAACACTAAGATGTGACTGAAGGCATTTCCTGTTTCTCAAATTCAACTCAGGAGAAACAACCACAAAAAAGCTCATGTTGATCTCACTCTGATCACAACAACAGATCTCCAAATGATCTCAAGTGTCATTTAACTCTCCTGAATATGAAACCATCAGATTAGAGAAAGACCTCAAAGAAAACTCAATACTGTTGCATTTTCCTGTTGAAGCCACGGAGCCAACAGACATATAGTCGGAGCTGATTACTATATATGTCACATGGTAGCATCTTCACATCGATCTCATAAAGTCTCAAGAATTATTTTTCTCTCTGATGTCTCCTCGTTGCTCCTAAGGGGTTTTAGGAGAAACATTTCAGATGAAGGTGATCACAGAATGAGACTAAATTGAGGTTCTCCCCTATTTCTTAGGAGATGAAGAAAAGACTTTGAGAAAAAGATTTTTCCTCTGGGTGGTGCAATCGATCCTTTCTGAAATATGGTGACGTGGCACTGAACTGCCATATTATTGCACAAGGCTGATGTCTCTGAAATGATTGGTTATCAGACCAGGCCTTGTAAAGCACCTTGTGGCAGCTTATAGAAGAATTATAGAAGAACAAATTTGAACTAACGAAATATAATAAAGACACATCAAGGAATATTTGAAGCCCAAACACTTCACTATTCATTCCCCTGCTGCTGCGTTTGGCAAATAATGGATCAAGATTAATTTTTGGGTGCGATCCCCTGATTTTTTTTCACTGGCAAAATATGGCAAGGCTGCTCAACGTATCTCGGGACAGTGTGCATTTTAGATGTTTTCATGAGCTTACTGTAAGCCTCCTGCAAAGCGCCCACAGCAGCCATCACCAGAAGTGTGGAAAATATCCATTGAGCAATACACACCTCTCCAAAAGTGCTTTGCAGCGGCTTTTCGCAAATTGCATCCATGAGCTCGAGGGACAAATTAGGCGGAAGATTGGCACAATTTGCCTCCTGAAGTTGGCGTACTTCATTTTCAAGCTGACATGTTAGATTGTTTTAGCACCTCTTGAGTGAATCACATGCAAGGTGCACTTTGTCAGCCCCAAATTCCTCTGTGATCTCTGCTGTGGCTTGGGACTCCGAATCCAAATGGCTGATAATGTTGTCAGTGCCGATATAAAACGTGTCAGCGCTCTCTAGTTGGTTCATCTACAGCGGCCTTATCATGAAAACGCTTTCTTTTCCCCCGGTGTCTTTGTTCGTTCATGAAATTGACGCGTTGCACTTACGACCCGGGAAGCTTCAGATCAAATACTATCACAACCATCACTCAGACTCCACAATTCTACGGAATGAAATCCATGCCACATCTAAAAAGCGTGAAGTTTTGAAAGTTTGAAACTAATACTACTCAAACACGACTCGTATTGGAGGTTCCTCACAAAATCTTACAAACTTGTCAAACAAAGGAATATCTAGTCTAATAGTCTAATTAATGGTTACATGTAATGACATCACAAAACTTTTACATGTAAAGCTACTGCACAAGTTTCGGGCGCTTCATTTTCAGAGCTATGAATCCTGGGAATTCTGTCAGTGTCACTCTCAGGGTAACAGATTATAACTTCAGGTTTTGTCAGCTTGTACTTCCTGTAAACTAGTGAGGCCTGGGGGCGGGGCCAGTTGCTCTTGGCCAATCCCCTGGCCTCTGTTGGAATCCAAGCCAATCATATGTCACCTTTCACACTGAAACTATTGCCATTGGCTGCACTTCCTGTGAGTTTTTGTATTCTAATATAATTTTATTTTAGCCTTCCTTTCCATAAAAACAATGTTTCTATGTGATATGTCAGAATTTGTTAGCAGCTAGCATTTGGAGTTAAGAGGTGTTCATTCCCGCAAAGACTCAAACTTTCAAAACTAAGTTTCAAGCTTTCAAAATTTAGCTTCAAGCTTTAGAGATGTGGTATGGAGTTCATTCCATACATTTCTACTGGTTTGTGGTCTGGATGTTGGCTGAGCTATCTCCTGACTGGAGAATCAAGTTCCACAGCGAGGAGCGAAATTTTGAAAAATGTCCTCAGAATATTTGCTTCTGATATTGCTTCACTGGTTAAACTACATTTGGGCCAAAACAACAGAAGGGAAGTGGGTTCACCAGGTCAGACAGCAGCCACGTGTTCACTGCTTCACCTCTCTCAACAGCCAGTCTCTGTCCTGTGAGGACGCTCCATTGTTCTGGGCAAGCACTCTCTTGATGATAACCTCTGTAATCTGAGATATGCTATAGAGGCACGCATTTTCACATACTGCTATGAAACTCATTCAATTAGCGAAAGTGCTCACTGATCTTCTATTATTTCCTTTCCAACAGAACATCCTGCTCCGTAGCAATACAGATAACTAAGCATTAGCTGCTGTCCTCCATTTCACTCGGAAGTGTTTCCCTTTTTTTGTCCCTCACTGTTCACAAGTGCGCAAGCGGATCGCGATGTGACAGCAGCTCTAGCGGGCCTCAGACTTTTCCATCATGGATGGCTTTTGTGCATTATGCATGTTATCTAGATCTATCCTATCTAGATCTGCGCTTTTCCCTGTAAAGGGTTTTGTCGGTGTAAAAGCCAAAATTCTCACCAAGGGAGCCCTTTGTCTGTTGTGTTGTATTGTTGTATTGTGTATTTCAGTCAATGCCACTCCCAGCATTTCCAGTTGTAGGTTTTTTTCACTTCCATTTCGTGTCCGTCTGTGCCTTGCTTGCCTCATGCCTAGGGAATCTAAATTCTACTGCAATTAACATCAGACATTTTATGGCCTCCTTTAGTATTCAGTGCACTGGTGGAGGGCCTTTTTCTGTGATGTGAGAGATGAGATGTTACAGCGTGTTAGAGCTTTTACCGAAGATGAGCCAGTCTCTTTTGAACTTTCTCTTTGAAGTTCAGAAACCAAAAAGTTGAGAATCACTGAAGCGCTGGTGGCCTTGATGAGTGTCCGTCCGCCGAGAGACTCAGAGAGAGCTTGTTGTGTTGTTTTTAACCGCTGTCTGTTAATCAGTGCTGTCCTCCTGGTTGATTGATACACACACACACACACACACACACACAAACACACACACATATGGACCCACACATTTTGCTTCTCGGCATCTCAATGCCATGAGTGTCGGTGTCACTGGAGGTGTGCGTGTGTGTTTGTTTTTCCAGTGTTGTCAGCACCTCTTCACAGGTCTTTCAATCACAGTAGTCCAGCAGGAGCGCTCACAGCACAGGTGCAAGGTGAGGAGAGCCCTGAGATATCTGTCTGTCTCATTCAATTACTTTCTCTCGCTTCAGTAAATCAATCATATAAATGTGGAATCGCTCTTGTACAGGACTGGAAATTCATAGGTTAGATAAAAACAGGCACCGCTTCATTTTTTTGGTTATTTGCTTTATTTACTATAATTTCATACTCATTTAAAAGCACTGAATTAATCCCATCTAGTGGAATGCTAGTGTACATGCAGTGACACAGTTCATCCTGTAGATGGTGCGCTGCGCTTACATTGACGTGAGGTCTTCCGTTCTGGTATGGGTTAAAAGAAAAGCGGAGAAATCGCCAGAACATTCTAACTTGTGTGACTTCCCGTCATTGTTCTCAGGTGGGAAAACTGTTAAAAAACCTGTTAAATAGTGACTAAAATGTTATAAAATGCAAACGGATTAAAGCATGAACAACTTGATTAAAACTTGAATGAAGGTGAAATGTGATAAAAGGTAGTAATTATAAGAGCTGACCTACTCTTGTTTTGATGCTAACGAGGGCTAGCCTGTGCAGAGGATATGGTAGCTGGTTAGCTAGGCACAAGAGTCTTTTAGCTTAAGATGCTAAGCTAATCTATGCTTTTGTTTTTAGTTGCAGGGTGTTAATGAGCATGGAATTTAAGTGTTAGTATTACACAAGGTGAATGCAATGTTAAGTAAAGGACAGTTCTAATGTAATTTGTGAACTTTGTCTAGGTTAAAGGAACATTTGCTACCTTTTTACAACAGTATAGTTTATGGCTATTTGAATCACGTATATTATAGCTATTTAGCTATTATAGTTATGTGTATATAGCTACATGAACAGAATTAATGTTATATGAATAAAATCATATTTGAGCCTTCTTTTACAGGTTCATGTTGTTATCCAGGATAGTTGCAATTCATTGCATTGGAGAATTTTGGGTAATAAAAGACAAAATACTTGTTTATTTGAAATGAAGATACTTGATGTATGAAAGAGAGAATAAACAGAACATTCTAGACATTAACTTGTGTGACTTCTTGTCATTGTTCTCACGTTCCGGTTTCTTAACCTCATACTCTCCACAAATCAGTCATTACTATATATAGAAATATTTATTAATAACATCTGAATGGACAATTTACACAGTTTGCCTTAGTTTCATAATACATTTTGTGTTTACAGTAGGATTAGTATCTCACAACAAAAGATTTAAAAATGACAATATCTCACAAAAAAAAATGGAGCATGCACTGTACCTAAAAATACAGAACAAATGATCAGTTATTTGTAACAGTGTCCAATACAAAGACGTAAACAATACTGGTATTAACTTGAAATTCATAACACAAAACAAATACAGGGTACGGTCCCAATAAAAGAAAACAAAAAGCATTAAAGTTGCACCACAGTGAAGGGGACTGGCAGCGCTGCGACAGGTTGGAGTGTTTTATTTTTTCCCAGCAAGGAATCAATCCAATTGTTCGTAAAGAGGTGAAGCATTTCTTTCTTCCGGGATGGCGACGATCCCCCCCCCATCGAAAAGGCACGAGTGTTCTCCCACTGGTTTGAGGCATTTTCTTTTTTTTTTATCGTCATCATAAATTCAAGGGGGCCCGGGAGATCACTCAAAACCATTTGTTACCTTTAGAGATTAGGAATACATTAGCGTGAGAGCCCTCTAGGGGATAAGTGGACCAACAACATGCCAGAAAACACACGCCAAACCATTTCAGAGCAACCGCCTGCACTGAGGTCAATCTTTATGCTGGTGTTTTTTTCATTTGGACCATACTCTGTTGATACAAAGTATGACGATTTCACATGCAGGAAATAAAAACACCTTTTGTCCACTGTTCATTCTAACAGCAGCTTTACACACACTCCTCTTCACTCTACATCCTTGGGGGGAGGGCTCTGCGTGAGTCTCGCCGTAGAAATAAAACAGGTGGAAAGGGCTTGTCACCAGGAATTACAGTAATCGCCTTTGTACTTACCTAATCTGACTGTCAGAGCATGTTGACAATGTGTAACCAATGCATGAGCATCAAAAAGTGGGAATAGTCAACGCAACGGCCAAACGAACGTTCAGTGAAATTAAAAGCGCCCTTCATCAGGCTTTGATTTCGGTCCCATTTAACTCTGTCTTAGCTAATCTCTGTTTCAAACATTGTCAATACTGTTTTGAAATGTGAATGAATGAAGAATAAGTTCACTTGGAATGTAGTTGAGTAGTTTTTTGGGGGGTTGTGAGGACACAGAGGAGCAGGGAGGGGTGGGTTAGTCTTGGAAGTGGTCTTAGTGTACTAAAGCCTATGTCAGTCTAATGTTGTTACTACAGTAATGGCTTGATGGTCAGACTGTAGGTTTTATCATGTCAGTAGGAGTATCTGAAGGTCAACCATCCGTTATTGTGAAGAGAGAGAGTGTGTGTGTGTATGTGTGTGCATGTGTGTGTGTGTGTGTGTGTGTGTGTGTGTGTGATCACGGTGAGGGCGGTGTCTTCAGAGAGTTGGTGGATCCTCCTTGGCTTCCGTTCCCCGCAGGCCCCCTGTCCGACCCACTGGATCACAACAGAAAGAGAGAGAGGGGTGGGGGTTGAGGGGGGGGGGGGTGTAGATTGATGTGAGTTAGTGACTCGTGACCCAGCTGAGACCTGCAAATACATTTCAATCCACGCTGAATATGCTCAAGTGGCTTACTGCTGCTAAAGGTGGGCGAAGATGTCAGAGCAATTAGACACACGGTCCAGACGATTATGATGTTCTCTAAATAGATCGCTGTCAAAACAACTGTGATGTTGAACAGACCTGATATAAATCCTGTTGTTAGTCACCCCCTCCCCTCCACTTCTGAACATGTGGCCAAAAATGACATACCCAAAATAAAACGGTTACTGCTCTTGAACCCCTTTGATGACACACATAATCATGATCTCTCCTGAAAGGTAAGACCTTGCAGTTTGTTCTCCAAGTGTATTATTGAGTTACAGAAGCTCAAACAGTAGAAATTGAAACATTTTTTACTCACAAGTCACATTAGACTATATTAGAATTCTATAGTTAGAATGTTTTTGTGACTAAAAACTATTACTCGTTTTGTTCAATGGACCGATGCTGTGATTCGTTTTGTCGCTATGGTAAGGAGTCGCTATTTTAAGTGAGCCTGTTTCGTGTGCACTGCTATTACAAAAGAGGGTCATTGGGTCATTGTTGCTGTAACGTAGGGATCATGAAATTGCTTGCATACATAATATGGATGCAATTATATTATAATTGTGATATTTGACGCTTTCAAACGGTGTATTGCATGGTCAGATTGATTGAGATTCCTAATACTTAATACTAACGCTGTCCAGACAGGGATTATGTTCATGTTGTCACTTTTGATTTTTTTTCACCATCAAATGATCAAGTTAAATACTTTTGTATTGCTTGTAAATGTCAGAGCTAAATGAAGCTGTATTTTTAGTTACGGTGGGAGTCAGTGAGTCTGCTAGTCTGAGTGGTTGCTAAGAGATTACTTTCCATCAGTGGGAGTTACATGCCCATGTAGTTAAATACCCATACTTGGTTGAAAAACCTGAAATGGAGATTTCCTGGGTCCAAACCAGTCTCCATCCAATGAAATACCCCGATGAAACTCCACTGACTCAAGGTGTGACTTCTAGCAGGGGTACCTGTGTGTTTCAAACCAATGTGGCTTTCTGTTCCTCAAAAAGTCATTCGTGTGACAAAGCGGAGGCAACCAAGCTTTCTGCTTTCGTCACTTCCTTTGCTTTTCGCTCAATAGCATCAAAACTGGCTTGAAATGCCTCCAGGGAATTCAAGAGTATTTTGTTGTCGTACGTGTAAGTGTGTGTGTGTGTGTGTGTGTGTGTGTGTTTACAGCCCTGGCTGAATAGATCAAACCAGTGAATTATTGATGCTCTCAGTCTGTGGTCAGAGGGCCAGTGAGGCTCACTCCAACACTTCACAAATGCCTTAAAAGCCCAGAGTGGAGAAGAATAAAGTGTGTGTGTGCGTGTGTGTGTGTGTGTGTACGCGTGCGCATGTGTGAGAGAAAGAGTGTGTGTGTGTGTGTGTGTGGGTACATGCAATTCAACTTGAGTTTATGAGTTTATGTCCTAGAAAACAGTGGTGGGGGGGAAATAAAGGCTTCCAAGAGGCCGACAGCAAACAAAATGAAAAGGTTGGGAGCCACTTCAATGCAAAAGGGGAAAATATATGAATTGCTTAGGAGGCGCAAAACAATAAGGTGCACAAAGAGCACTCACAGAACACAGTATCTGCTACCTCTTGGTGAACAAACATACATTTGACATTATCTTTCATTGCTATGCTGATGACACTCAACTCTATTTACACGTTGCCTAGCTGAAGTCAAACGATGGATGTCCCGCAACTCCCTGCTCCTCAGTACTGACAGAGATGTTGATTATTGGAAGTACATATAGACATCTGTTTGAGAACACCACCCTAAGTTTTGATAATGATTTTCCAGAAAATGTATTTGTACACAAATCTGCTACCAGAATCAAAATTTGACCTGCCTGCAATCGCTCCCAAATCTTGCCAGATGTGATTCAAGGTACTTCTGCTAACTTATAAAATATTGCATGGGCTTGCACCATACTATTTATCAGATTATTGCACCATATATACCACCATGAGCCCACCATGGGGCGGCTGTGGCTCAGGAGGTAGAGCAGGTTGTCCTCTAATCAGAAGATCAGAGGTTCAATCCCCGGCTCTTCCAGTCCACATGTCGAAGTGTCCTTGGGCAAGACACTGAACCCCGATGTTGCTCCCGATGGTCAGGAAGCACCTTGCATGGTAGCTCACTGCCATCGGAGTGTGAGAGTGAGTGTGAATGGGTGAATAAGAGGTATACATTGTAAAGCGCTTTGGATAAAAGCGCAATATAAATGCAGTCCATTAGCCCTTCAGTCGGTAGACACTGGCTACCTAGCTATGCCTGCAGTGAAAAAGAAAACTGCAGGTAGCAGAGCCGTTTCTTACTGTGCTCCCTATCTTTGGAACAGTCTCCCTGCTGTGATGAGAGAGGCAAATTCTACAGATGTCTTTAAATCCAGGCAATCCAGGCATTAAATCCCCATTCATTTTCACTTTCATTTGGTCAATCTTAGCTTTGCACAATTACTGGGAGTGACTTATAGAGTAAGGTCAGACTAGTTAGTTATCATGAATTCAGGTTTGTGTGTATAGATGCGTCTCCTTTCTCTTTTCATTTCAGGTTCTGGCTGTGGCTGGGCAGTATCATTATCCTGTGTGGTCCCTCCCTCCTTTCCTCCGGAGGTAGATGTCGTCCACAGGTGACCGAGACGGCGCTAAACTAGTGCTGCTGCCCCGTCTGATCCGGACATTCGCCAAGCGTTCTTATTCTGTTTATTCTGTACATTTTGTTTATATTCCACTTTGTTATCAACATTACATTTTTGTTTGCCCACTCTCGGCACCCACTGCACACCTCACTGTCCGGGAAGGGGATCCCTCTGTGGCTGTTGGTTTCTTTCATTTTCCTAATGTTCTTGTTCTTTTTCTTGTTCTTTTGGCGTCATAATGTGGCCATTTGAGCCCTTTGAGACTGTAATGGTGAATAACTGCTATATAAATAAACTTGACTTGTTATGCGCCAATTAAGCAATTAATACATGTCTTACCTTTTTTGCTATAAAGAATTTTATTTTATTTTACATTATTCAGATATGACAGACAGACACTTAACAAAAAAAGATAAATCAAGTCACCGATCATACATCAAAAATTAAATTGTACAACATAGAGACGAGAGGTGCAAGGCTAGCCTGCTATTTCTTGCAGAACAAGAACAAGCACTTTAAGCACTTAAGCACTCATTAGTACTTGTACAGTATAGACTTATGGGAGAAAATGATGGGAGGTAACAGGTCTAGGTACTCCTGGAGAAGCTGGCTGGTTTGCATTCCTTCCAGTTGAGGAGGATCATTTTTTTAACAGATAAGCAACCTAGTGTCCAGAGTCCATTAGTAGTGGCTGTGTATATATGATCTGGTCTTTGACCCAGCAGACATACAATGGGGCATACAGGGATAATTACATCAAATATTACATTAAAGTTTAAAGAAATTACCTCTGACCAGAAAGTTTTAACAGCTGGACAGGGGTGATATATGCTCTACACAGACTCCTATATTGGATAACCCTATACCTCACACATTTGGATGATTTCAGGGCAGACATCCATATTATATCCCATTGAGATGTATTAATGTGTAAAGGTCGTGCCCCCAAGCTAACTGGACAGCCGAATACACATTGGGTGCAGACTTCAGAAATAAAAGAAACAGTGCCTCTTGATGAGACTGCATTCATAAGGATCTGATCGCATTCTGAGCAAGAGGCAGGCGCAGCACCCTCCTCACCTTTTTGTATTCAGAACTGATGATAATTGCGCATATAACAAAAAAGAGGAATCTGTCAGGCCAAACTGATCCTGGAGGTCTACAAATGGTACATTTTTTACACCTTGTATGTCATTACTAGAGTATAGGGCTGACCGGACATCCCTGCCTAACGCCACGCTGTAGATGAAATTGTTCCGACACTAGGCCAACTGAGGAGAACGGAGCACTATAGAGAGCTTTTACCCAGCTAATGGACATGGGGCCAAAACAAAAGGCGTAAAGTAAATAAAGCCATTGAATCCTGTCGAAGGCTTTTTCTGCATCTAGAGATGCAGCGATGACAGGAATGTTGTTTTAGAGACGGCCTGCGATAAAAACCCACTTGATCTAAATGCTCCTATAAAGGCCTTAGCAAGAAACTTTGCAAAAAAACATTTAAGTGGCTTCCAACCTTTCCATGTATGACTGTATGTGCACTGGATTCTGCGTGCAAATGTGTGTGTGTGTGTGTGTGTGTGTGTGTGTGTCTGTGTGCACTTCTTTGTGTGTGGTAGATGTGTCCAGCAAGATATGTCCCCTTAGGAGCCACGTGTGGATCTTTTGAAGTAACACAAATAAGCCATTAGCCTGGATCCTAAGGCCTGCTACTGTAGTCCAGTACTGCTGGTGATGTGTACTACAAGTTCACTAATGGCTTTAGATAAGACACTGCTACTGGAGAGTATCTGACACAAAGAGGGTGTGTGTGTGTGTGTGTGTGTGTGTGTGTGTGTGTGTGTGTGTGTGTGTGTGTGTGTGTGTGTGTCCTCTCGCTATGCTAATGGCCCTAGAGACAGCCACAGAGCTGCTTTACCTTCACCACTGACGGCAATAGCGAGGTCACTGACCTGCCACCAATAGAGCAAGTCTTCCAGTTAACAGAGTGTGACAGCACCTAATTTAGTCCAACAGTTTGAAGCAGCGCTGGGACAATATATGGAGTCCGTCTAATTGGGAGGACTAGCAAGAATCCTGGTGAGTCTGTGGGCAAGTTGGACGCGTCCGGATGTAATAATTTTATAAATTGAGCAAGTCGACTCGCTGCTGTGCTTGTGCTTATTACTGTGCTGTGCTGTAAAAGGGTTTGTACAAAATGTACAAAAAAAAACATTTTAAGAGCAAAATGGTTACAATAAGGCCACCTAAGTGACTTCGCAAAGTCATTAATTATCTTTGTCGAATCCCATTTGTTGAGTCTGCCAATAGGTCAAGTTATTGATGCAGGAGGATCCCTGAGGACAGGACAGATAGAGATGCACAGGATGTGATCACAAGTGCAATCCAGGATGCAAAAATACATATTTTAATAGCACTCCTACTCTACTACCACCACCTCTAAGGTTTTTTATTATTACTGGGTAGATTCAAAGTGCAGAAAATGAAGCGTAAGACAATATCAAGGGAATGGGACTAAGGAAGGGTGATTACCTTCTTTACTGCAATGTACCTGATGGTGTTCATTTGAAAGGTCAAAAAAATAGATTGAAGTAATGCAATTAATTTTAAATGATCTAACTGCAATGAAAGAATAGTTCAGACTATCTCATTGTCTTAGTCTACACACAGTTTTGACTTTGACTTATTGGAGTTGATATTCAGTTCTGGATCCTGATTAAAATTACCCAGGGATGTCAGCGTTCCCAAAATACAATTTCAATGGGAAATGTTAGCCGGGTAGCTAAAGAAAATCACTGACACCTTTGTTAGAGATATGATGAAGATAGGATTCTTTGGGTGCTGAGATACTATTAATTGCTAGACCTCCTGTGGTAATACTAATCATGTCCAGAGAGGGCTATTGTCAGCATTCCTCATTGAGTCAACAGTTAACAAGCTAGCTTGCGGCTAGCTGGTGCCCGTTACTTTCAGTGCGGAATGGTAACAATGCTAACACTTATTTGGTACTAAATGTCACAGTGTAGCTTTCAATTTATCATTTTCATATTAGTACATGTTTTTATTCTCAAAAAAGGAACAAAAAAAAACACGAGCTAACAGATGCTAATGTGTGTCATTGTCACTGGGAGACATTAACCGGATAGCATGTTTTAACGTTTTGAAGCGCGACCCGCAAGCCAAATATCAGTAGAATTAGCGTCGACAACCCGACATGAATTTACATGAATCAGTCCAGTATCTGTTTCACCGTGCTATGTTTGTCTTTTAATGAGTGTGGGCTGGGAATTCAGAAATAGAAACAGCCCCCGTGAATGAAGCCACATCTCTGCCTTTCTCTCTCTCTCGGCAGGCTAGGTGCCTTTGTTGTGGCAGTCGCAGAAAAACAAGTCAAGTATAGATGAGGATTACGCAATATTGTTATGTAATTGTTTCATCTATCATTTTTGCTCAACCTCAAAATTAAATACATGGAAGTGGAAACTTCATTTCTATTTCCCAAGTCATGAATATTGGTGTTCTTTTGTTTGATACTACATTGTATACACAAACGTGCACACACACACCAATTCCTCTCATTATTGAAGTTGCATTTTGTAAATTTTGTAAATTTTGACATAGGTACTTAACTTGAACATCAGCCATCATAATATCATAACCGGCCTCGACTCACACACACACACACCAACATACACACAAAGGGAAAAACAACATACGCCGTACCTCTATGAGTGGGTGCCAGTGTGCGATGGGTTTGCGAGGGTATGTCAGCATCTCATTCCAGTGGTCTCGACCCAGACTCTCGGCCTCGTTGCCCACCCTGCACACGCCGATCACCTCGTTGTGTCCCACCCTGTGGGGCGGCAAAAAAGAACACACACAGTCATCTATCTAGCCAGTAGATCGCCGCCCTATTCCCTCCTTGAGTATAAAAGAGCCGTAGATTTGAATTTAAGTTATCATATTTCCTAATTTAGGGATTTTATTGAATAATATGCTTGAAAATGTATGTTTAGATTCATTAGATAACTAACCGATCATAGTCCATGACCGCTATAAGCAGGCTGATTTGGTCGATGTTTTCAGGTGGAACATCAAACACTATGGCTTCATTATACACCGGGTTCAGGGTATTACGCTTGGTTGACGTCTTCCGCTTCTTCAGCCTCCGGCCTTCACACATCAGGGACACTTTCACATACGGATCTGAAGAAGGTTATCATGCGATACGTTTACAGAAAGATTCGGAGAAAGCAAGGATGAGACAAAATATTACGAGAGCTTGAGACTATGAGCAGCAGCGAGTTGTTCTCCCCTCGGCTGCCATGTGCCATTGATTTCTACTGATGTCTGTACGTGACCACGTGACTACGCTGCCTCTCTGCAGAAACATTCTACGTTCTCAGTCGGTACCCACCCGAAGCTCCAGTGATGTCCATGGCTTTGAGATTTCTGGCTTTGATCATGGTGATGGTGAGTCTGCCGGCCGTGGGGAGATAGCACAATGAGAACATCAGCTCTCCCAGGTCCACATTGTCCTGTAAAACAATATATTAGAGTGTCACTTTGGTGTTATTGTCAATCCTGATTTTCCAAGTGAACGGAATACAGATAGAGAGTCTAGTCAAGAGGTGTGGAGTTCTGTGTGATCATAATTACAACAAAGAATGAGGAGAAGATCAAAGCATGGACTATTTACTCCTGATATGTAGGTATATATAGCCTGCTGGGGAAAAAACAGCAGAGCAACAGAGCAGATTTGACTTCAGACTTCAATATTTCAGTCGTGGTTTGATTCACTCAGCTGAGCTTTTTTAGGACTGCGGCCCCTGATGCAACACAGTGACAACATCAGACGGTGACAACCAAGTCCACAATCCCCTCCCTCCCACGTCTTTCCTGTCACTTAACTGTGCTACTGTATTCAATAAAGCAAATCAGCAGCCAATCAGGAATAGAAGACGTCCATGGATGACCCTAACAAGCTATATTTCAGCATTTCGTGGAAAAGGTATAAAGTAATGTTCAGAGGAGAGTCCAGGCCCGAAGGTGAGTTGTGAAAGCCAGAAATCCCAGCAGCTGGTGAAGTAACCGTTGAGTCTTATCAAACTCCTGCAGATATAATGAGGTTTTTTTTTGCTTTGGGACAGAAAATCTTCTTAATGCACCTTTAAGGATCAGTGGGTATATTCAACAGGTGGATGTGGATGTTTTAAAGTCCCTGCACCCCAAGACGGCACCGTCAGTCATTCGCTGTTGGATCACGCCTTGACAACCGGCATAGAAAAACAGCTTGGAAACCCGTCAAATGACTTCTCGTGATTCATCATCCATCCGCAGAGTCTCTTTTGAACTGTCGTCGAGTTGAGCTCTGCATGTCGGTTTTCCCGTGAGAATGACCCCCCCCCCCCCCCTTCCCAACAGCATATCCAGATCAACGCACATCAGGCTCCTGTTCCCAATTAACACTTCCGGAAATAAGGCGCGAGGGTGTGACGGTGTCGCGTTTGTTAGATCCTGGCAATCACGGGATTTCTTACAGGGGAAATACGAGACTGCGGGTTTACACTGCACCTCAACCACACCTCTCAGATGTGTCTGCGCTCAAGACATCTGTGTGCGTTTGATCCAATCAGTGATTAATACACAGGTCGTTAGTAAATTTTGTATTTGGTCGTTGGTCTCTGTCGCGACCGACCAATTAGCTGAGGAGGAGGAGGAGACGTAGTTAAAGGTCAAACGTAATTGGAAAAATGGGAAATCAATGTTTCCACTCAGGCATCAATACGTGTTCTCTTTTTCTCTGACTCCATGCTGATGAAGATCAATTGGCGTCAATCTACAGTATGGGAGAGTCACACACACACACACACACACACACACACACACCTATTGCTTCTTCCCAAAATCACTGAGAATCAAATTAAAGAAATGAGTTGATTCATCACAGATGTCAACCAGGACCGCCACACTCGACACACACACACACACACACACACACACACACACACACAAATGCCACCCACACACAGCTTTGTGCAGGATCAGTGACAATGTGACTCGTGTGATGAGTTGACTCATCAAGCCTGTTGCTAAGGCAGAGGAGCCCACCTCTGACTCGTCGTGTTGAAGCCTAGGTCGGTGACGACATACGAGGTCTCCAGGGCATCGCACGCAGAAACCTTGGCACGAGCACGCGTGCACAGGGAGGTACGATACACATGCACACACACATAGACACGCATGTACATGTACACAGATGGTTGATCGGTACCAGAGACAAGCAACCCTTTGGCTCTCCAGGCCACAGATAATCTAATACCCCTCCCTCCATCACACACACACACACACACACACACACACACACACACACACACACACACTTTGAAGTTTTCAGACGATAGAATGCCAGTCACTGCTCTTATGAGCACTCAAATCAAGTCTGCGGTCGGGATTATGGTCACTTGTGCTCAGCCAATGAAATTAGGCCGGCGCTCTAAAGGGCCCCAATAATGCAGAGGCAGAGTGTGGACAGTCCATCTCCTCCAATTATCATGCTAGCACCTTCCCTCCCCCAGGAACAGCAAGGCTTTATCTGGGAGCCTCTCTCTCGCTGTGCCTCTAATAATCACTGGCTCAGCCTAATTCACTTACTCTCTTCCTCTCTCTGTCTTTTTCACCCCTGTTTCTTTTCATTCCCTCCCTCTCTCCCTCCTCCCTGTCTCTCTCACTCTATTTCTCCTCCTCCCTCCTCCCTCTGTGTAGCTCCTCATCTCTGTGCCTATGTAGGGCTTCTTAAAAGGTGCTACGTGTAGCATTTGTTAGCATTATAGTGATACCGGTAGAGGCTGCCGATCTTCTCAGAGGTGGTCTCGGTTGTTTACGGTAATTACACTAATGCCTCAAAATGAATGTGGTGATGATTTATTGGTGTTAAAATGCTACGATTCACCAAATTAGGGCAGATAATCCGGCTAAACTACATGCAAGTCATCCATTCCTTGCCTAATGAAAGAGTAGATGAACGCCGGTGAGACATGGAAACACACACATGAACAAATGTACCGATACAAGGGTTATATATATCGTTTAAGATAAATATTGCTTTGGCAATTTTAATAATGCACTTTGAATATACATTTCAACCAAAAATGATTTCACTCAATGCTAGGGGAAGAAAAAAAGTAGGTGTGGGAGTTTGTTCAGCTCAATTAAACACTGGAGGTCCTGTTACATCACGGTGGCGCAACAGTCTGTCTGCATGACTGAACATGGTGGAAGTAAATACATTGCTTCCCAGGCTGAACTGTTGCTGTCGCTAAATACGCCCTGGCAGAATCAGGCTAGGCTAAAGGATCACTCTTAACTCTTCACCGCCGCTGTGCAGGGAGCAAGCATGAGACTGTGTGGTAGTAGTTTGGTACAGTATAATTGTGAGTGATTAAAATGGGTTTTGGGTTCTAAGGAAATGTTTTGAGGGTTCCTGATTTTTAAAAGTCTGCCTAATAAGTGGCAAAGGTTCTCCTTGGTCGAAATGCCTGTGTACCAGTGAGAGAGGAGTGAGCTGAATATGCCTACTGATCCTTAAAGGTACCACATTCATCTTGGGACATTATTACTGTAAACGAGATCATCACTGAGAAGACTATTTGGTGCCGCCGGGTCAGACTTTGTGGGAAATCTACTGGAATGCTTTATTGCAAATGTACTCAACAAACACTACAGCAGTTAAAACATTTGTCTTTGCTCCTGCAATATCTTAAGTGAACGTCAGTGTCTCCAGACTCATATTTCTCACTTAGTCAATGAGGCTAATTGGGAGGACAAGAGCTTGTCATGTGAGCTTGTCAAAGAAAGGGGAACCTCCTTTACCGGATTAAACGCTCACACACTCCCCATGCACACGATGACCCCATTCATCAGGGTGCTAATTACAGCCCAACCGAACTGAGGTCGATAGTATGGACTGCCCCTTGGAGGAGCAGCGTGTTACAACATTTTCGAGCTCTTCAATGTCTTTGTCTCTGAAAAATCCTCGGCTGAGAAGAAAGAGGGCACAGCTGTGTGTGTAATAATACAATAAAGATGTTTTTCCAATGCAGAAGCATGTTAAATCTATTGGCGTATACCCGGTAAATAAACCAGAACGCTACAAAATAATTCATAGGTTAGCATGTTGCACCAGAGGAAGAGATGGGGGCACCACCCATTCAATTGCTAATCACAGATTACACATTGAGTCTTATGAATGAATGGATGAGGCCAAGTCCATAACAAGGTGAGTATTGAGCGGTGTATTCTCCTCTAGCTGTGGTGCTTCATCTTCCCATTCAGTCCCAATAGACCAGCAGCCATGATTTCCCGTAAAAAAAAAAAACCCATTAAAGATTGCGTTGTCAAAGTATTTCATCAGGGAGGCGAATCCAGGTCCGTTATTCACTCCTCTATACCTGGACACTATCAAACTTCACCACACATTCACAGCACTTGAGAAAATCAATTTATCGAGCAGTATCTACTGTAATTCATAAAATGAAGTAAAAGTTGCATTAGTGTGAAAATTCAACTTGAACAAACCCCTTAGCTGTAATTTGTTTCCCACAATCCCCTTCTCGAATTGAGATGAAATGCCTGTGACATCATACGGCAGGACACGTATTCCTTTCTTTGCATGTACTGCTGTGATACAGTAGTGCAGCTAAATCTTTTTTATGACACAAGTACAACACATACTCTACTTTTATTATAAAGCGCTTTTCTCCGTAGAAGAGATTTAGGCAGCTGATCAACTAGGGAGCCAGGTTATTGCCAGAGCTGTGTCTTGGGATCACGAAGGACAAGCGTTGAGAAAGCAGGATCTATTCCTAAGCCACCAAGTACATGTGGTTTCCAGAGGAAGCTTTAAATTACCGTTTCATCTCTGGGTGCATTGTAGCTTCATCATGAATCCACAAACATCACCTCTTTTATCATCACGTCGTTTATTTATTTCCCCATAGCCACGCGGCTCAGAAATGTGTGTATATTACATGTCCGGTGCATATGGCCGGGGATGGCCGGGGTCTCGTTCTGTGCCAGAAGCTATGATTAATGCACAAGGACTAGAGGTTGGGCCAGCGAAGGGTCCCTTCCTGCTCTGAGGTCCCAGGGGAGGTAACCCAGTTCTGCTGGGGACAGAAAGAGAGAGAGAGAGAGAGAGATGGAGAGACTCTCTGTGAACTTCCTGCTTTTCTGTGAAACTCCTGGTTACTTTCAACCTCCCTCGCAGATGCAAATGCAGGGAAACGAGCACAAACAGATGCCACGCTGCACACGCATTTATGGACTTGGAAGACTTGTGACTCAAATCAGGTCCCTAGTTGTCTTAGCTGATGTCAAAGGGCTGAGGGGGGGGCACTCTTGAGCCAGAGCTGACAGCAGTGTGTGTGTGTGTGTGTGTGTGTGTGTGTGTGTGTGTGTGTGTGTGTGTGTGTGTGTGTGTGTGTGTGTGTGTTTTCACCCCTGACAGTAGAGTGGAGGAATCAGAGCTTCTCTCTAGAGCCACGCCGGGAAATAAGGATCAGATAGCGTCAGGCTAACTAGCAGGCAGATGAAATAAACAGGACTGGGAGTTACACAGTTACATAGAATGGGATTACAGAAACCTACATACAAAACAATGATTACTTAGCACTACAATTAACAGAAAACACAGTCATTGAATTGGAAAGCAATCCCTCATCAGATCTGAAGAAGAACTAAAAGGCTTTTAAAACCATGTATGGTCTAGTAGATGATATTTTGTCATGATATTGCGATTTAAAGTTGGGGCTTTTGGAGATAAAGTATCCCAAAAGTGACCGACGGTAATCAGATTACATCACTGAGTTGAAATAATCCCAATGGTTTACATTACGGATTACAATTTGCTTCGGGTAAATAGATGATCTTTAAGGGATTTTACTTAGAAAGTACCCCAGACCGCTATAGTCCACAAGTTGGAGGCCTCAGAGGCTCTAACCTATTTATACTGACCTTATTTAATTGGGAATGCTAATAGACTCGGGAAGATGTTAAAACAGTACTTATGAATCAACAGGATGAATGTGTGTGTGTGTGTGTGTGTGTGTGTGTGTGTGTGTGCGTTGGTGGGTGGGAGTGTTGCCCCATGGGGTTTTTGTGTTACCATAGTTAAGGAAGCACAAACGGGTCAGAACTGGTTTACTGCTGACCCAGCTAATGTTCATTTCCTTTCCTTGAACTTTTAATTGCTGGAGGAGCTGCTGTGTTTTCCATTCAACTGTTCAAAGCGAATGCCGGTGGCCAGTTCCAGACACTCCCTCTCTCACGCGATTTCTGGTCTTTTTGTTCCATGAGATAATCTTGTAATAATAATAATAATATATGAGTACCTAGCCTGTAATTCCTACTTGGCTAGCTATCTGTGACACTCTGAAGGTACAGGAAGGGTTAATATCGAAGCTGGATGAACTGAATTAGGTTTCTGGAATTGGACATCTCAAAACTACATGCACTATCATCCATTTGCTGGGACTTCCTACTACTTACGAGCAATATTCAACTTAAAAAAGACAGATGGAGCATGATTCATCTATGAGGAACTTCAACAAAACCACAATTATATTCATTATTGTTTGTGAATTTCTGGTCAAACGCTGTCCAGAATTTGCCACACTGACGCGAAGTGCCAGCCACAGATTTTTAGGTGCGAGTAGTGGGACACCTAAAGGAGTGTGTACCTAAACAGTACACACACACACACACACACACACACATAAATACATATGTAGATTCATAGAAATGTCAGGAAAATTAAATTAGACAGGTGACTAGGAACACCTCTGTTCTTTTCAGAGCTGCAGTGCAAAGATTAAAATTTTGCTTTTTATCTTACATGTCAAGCCTGTGCTTACAGGTTTAAAGGTGCTATGTGTAGCCTTTTCAAACATCTATATATCGATAATATTGACGATAATATATTATCGTAAACAAATGAGACCATGGTCAAAACGATTTGTAGCCTCCATTTCACACTAGTGGTATTATTGGTGCTGGAGTTTCTCAAAATGAAGACCACATTTCCCACAAACCCCACTGCCTCCTGTCACAAGGAGGATGTTGTTGTCCCTCCTCCCCCTCCCTGGCGTCATTCCATGTTTTCTCTTTCCCTTTACTGAAGACAATAAACACATTGGAAGTGGTTTTGCTATCAGCCTTTGCCACTCCTTCCACCATCTGCCTTTGCCAGAAACTCTGAAAGCTTTAGCTCTGTTTACATTGGAAGAACGGCGCCCTCTTCCTGTTTTGTGCCATAAAGCAATCCAGCACATTTCTCACCAAATTCAACTTGGTGGTACACAACGTTAAATGCAGTGTAGGGGCCGGTAGAGGTTGCCAATGTTTTTGACGATGGTCTCGTTTATTTACAGTAATGTCTCAGAATCAATGCGGTAATGATTTATTGATGCTAAAATGCTACACGTAGCACCTTTAAAGGATAAAATCTTAGTATGAAATCTTACAGTGTTTATCCATCCTGATTGTGAGTCATCATGGAAATAAATACTGTGTGCTGTCCTTCCATGATTTAGCGACTGTGCCTTCCACTAGCTTGACCTTGTGATCACAGTGTCTGCCCATAGACCAGAGGAGTGGGGCATCTTTCCCAAGCCAAGCTACCACCAATCTGCTTTGCTCACTTGACACTTGACCATTCTGCTTGATGCGCCATTCCTTGGCAGAAGGATAACTTCCTTGCTGACTTACACAGTGTACCCATGCTGTAGATTTATCCCAGTGAATAATGTAACATAGACGGTGTCTCTGTATCTACACGTCAAAGCAATCCCACTCTTATGTCACTGTAGATCTGGGTCACTACCCCCAAGTGTTTCCTAGTGCTTTCATTAAACATTAACAGTGGCTAAGTATATTTCTATGTCTCGGCCTCTTGAAACCACAAATGAGTTCCACTTGGTGGGGAAATGAGATACAAACACGTGGCTATCTTCTTCCTTGTGCTGTTGTAAGAGGGGTTTATTTCTCTCTTTTTGATTGTTTGAATAGATTTTGGGCAGTCTGAAGTAAGGGCATGGGATTCAAGCTGTTATAGATATTGCTGGCCTAGTAGAGTCCTGGTTGTATGCAGCTGCTAACATGATGCAACATTCAGTCAGATGTTCTGGATTAACATGATACTGACAGTGAAGAAATTATAAATTCCATTTACTATCAAATGCACTCTCAACAAACAAGACAAAATACCCAAACTACAGTAAAAAGAGCGAGGCAATGATAAAGACTGGTATCTCACCGAGGTCACGTATTGTATGTCCCGGCACAGTTTTGTCTCCCGCGGGAAGTCGGCCAGATCCAGGAAGCTGTCTACCACCACCTGGCCAATCAAATCGTGGCGTGTGAACCTGTCGAAGTCATAGACGCTGAAGTGCAGCTTGCGGCTTGGCAGCTCGGCGTACGCCACAGGAAACAGGAACACCTCATCGAACACTGGGTTGAGTGTCTTGCGATGCACCTTGGTCTGGTGCTTGGTCTTGCGGTCGGGCAGCAGGTAGATCTTGACGTAAGGATCGGAGGTTCCTGAGAAGTCCTTGGCGGGAAGGTCCTGGGCCTTGTGGATCTTCACGATCAGCTGCTCCAGGTCACAATCGAATTTAAGGATGAAGTGGAGACGCCCGCAGCTGTCAGCCCGACGCCCGTCTTCGGCATCCACCGAGCGCTGCTTGTACAGTTCTGGTTTGATCCGGCCCAGACCAGACAGGGACTCCTGGCGCTGGAACTGAGCAGGGTTGAAGTCCGGATTGGACAGGTTCATCTGACGACGGATGGAGTTGTGGCTGTTACGAAGAATAAAATTCAGACATGTAAGGGACTATTGTCGTTTTTCCACCGCAGGAACCTGAACCTTTTGGGTACTTTTTTGAGCAGGAACCTTTTTAGTTCCCCAAAAGATTTCGAGGTTGCTTTCCCACCACACCAAAGTACTGGGGAAATTATGCAAATAATGAGTAATATAATAGCTTGTATAGACCAATGAGCGTTGTTCAGTACTGCAACTCCGCCCCAATGGTTCCTGGTGCCCCAAAAAGGAACTTTTTTTTGGGTCGAAGAAACTTTTTCAGGGCTAGTTCCCCCAGTAGGAAAGATTGAAGTTCCTGGACCTAACTACCAATAGTACTAAGTTCCTGGATAGTTCCTGTGGTGGAAAAACTGCTATTGTTAGAAAACAGTACTGGTCTATTTTTTTGTATTTCATGTGAAACCCAGCCCACAGCCTCATATACTGTATTCTTAGCTAAGACGTTAGACTTCTTATCAGTATGTAGCTGTGTGTGTGTGAGTACACGAGAAATACTAACCACATAGAGGACATCAACTTGGCAATATCTCTCTGAACTCTCTGTGAACTGTCACTCTGTGTGTCTCCATCTGTGTGTAACCTTGGTCAAACAACCAAATACTGGTCCAAAACAAGCTTCAGGCCGACGTGTACTGACCGTACAGATGAAGTGGGCTCAGTGATCTGTCTCTGGACCCTGTCTCTGGCTAGGGTGTGGACCTGGTTTTTCTCCAACTTGCATTGCGTCTCCAGCGGGATGTCAGGCGACGTGTGGCTGATCTTCATGGCTGACTCCAGGACAGGATGGGGTGCTGTGGGCTCCTTAACGCAGCCATCCTCGCTGTACTCCCTCTCCTCCCCGTCCACCTGCGCAGCAGACATGGATGTTTACAGTTTTGATGAATATTGGTACTGAAAATGCTAACTTGGGAAGCGGCAGTGAGGTTGTGGGGGTTTGAGGACAGCGTTCTTAGTGATAGGAGATGGGTGTATTGCTGAAGGGAGGTGAGTATACTGGTCCTCAGCTAACTTTCTAAGCATACAACTTGAATAGCGGTGGTTCATTTATGCTGTTTTTGACAAGGAACTGAACATTTTGGAAACTCATTTCGTATTTAGATCATGTCAGCTTGTTGACTAAAAGTATAAAGGGTTGTTTTTATTATTTTTATTATTATTAAAATTTGTTAATCTACTTTTGGAACACCCAGTATATCGCAATTATTTGTGCACAGCCAATTCTCTAATGGATGGCACTAACGTGGTTGCTAGGAGATTTTTGAGTGTCTAGACTTTGTATACACCAATAAAATGTCAATGAGTCATCGACCAAACTAAGTTTAGTCAAAAGTTAATACTTTTACTAAACAAGAGTTATTTTTGGCCTTTTGAATGACTTCGACATAGATAACATTCAACATGGCTAAGAATTTAATTCTGGCGGCATCCCTCTTCTTCATTACCTCTGTGAGGACGGGCTGTTGATCCCCTCCCAGGAAATGTGCCCCCTTGAGGGCGTCGGGGAGGAAGCGGCCACTCCATGGCACCCAGCACAACTTCCACGAGACGAAGAGGGAGACGCTGAAAAGAGCCAGGCCACATGTGGTCACCAGCAGGGACAACAGGCTCACCGACACATCTAGAGATGGGTGGGAGAGACAGAGAGACAGGGAGACAGACTCAGTGAAAACAGCTTGGCCATGGAGAGAGGCTGCCACACATAAAGGAGGACAAATACGATTGTTGAAGAGAAAATGTCTTCCCAAAGATTACCCAAATACAGTATATCAAGAATTTCAAAGCAAGACCAAAAACCAAACAAAAACTACCATGCCTCTTTGATAAGATATCAAAAATGTTGTATAATATCCCCAAAATTCATAACACCTCAATAAAACCAGGCAAGTAGAGATTAAGATTGATTCAACTGATTTCTCTTTTCATCAGTATGTTATCCCATATCTCCCTAGTCTAGTCTAAGTACTGTTTGTGTGCTGACCGATGGGCCCTGGCCGTCTGTCTGTCCCAACCCCTCTCTGTGTCCGTTCCATCCATCTGTTCCCTCTAGTGGCAAGACGTTTGTCACAAACATATTCTAAGTACTACATGCTGCAATTTTACTTTGAACTTTATTTTGATTGTGAAATCAAGTCTCTTCAATTAACTGTGAAATCGAAGTTTATAATGCTATTTACAATTTTTTTCCCATTTAAATTGGAATTCACATCATCACTGGAGTTTTTAAAATTAAAAAAGTCTTTCTACTGTAACTCATTATAATAACCTTGATCTGTCCTTTTATTTATTTCAATTTCTTTTTTGTAATTTACTTTTTGTAATGTCCATCTGTGTTTGTATTGCCATTTCTAAAGATGCTTCATGCTGAAGAATCTAAAATATTTTCTACTGAAAGGCGGACTACCCACACTGCTTTAAAAAAAGATGCATCTATTCACATATCCTCTGCTTTCCAGATGACTTGCTTTCGCGTCCCTTGTTCCTCCTGTCTGAGTCTGATATGTTTATGCCCACACTCAATGCATGATGGATAGGATGTTTGAGACCAAAGGACAAGAGTTTGTGTTGCTTTCCATGAGCAAAGAGGAGGTTGCTCCCTCTAACTGCTGGGCAATAGCAGCTTGTACAGCAGGACAGATAGTGCTTGTGTACTCGTGCCTCTTTCTTCTGAAGCAGCTTTTCACAAAACAAACTAAAAGTGTCTGCCAAGAGAGTTAAAGACAGAAAGGGGGTGATGGAGAAAGAGAGAGAGACCTGTACCTCTCTCCATCACCTCTCTTAGATATTTTACTTTTTCTGTCTTGCTAATCACACTGAATCAGACTCAAAAGAAAGAAAGTTGGTCGTTATTTTCCAAACCCACCAGACAAAGTAAGCGTCCTTGCAGAGTCCTTCTACCCAGGACGCATTGATACACTGATAATGTCGACCATGCACTGTGCCCCCATGCAGTCCAGGATAGGTTATTCACTGTTGACAGCGTTGCAGAAACAAACAGCGTTTCTGAAGCTGTTGTATGAAAGTGTTGGTCAGTGTTGGCGGAGTGTGCGGGTGTTTCCGTGTTTCTAAGGATGCACCACAAGATGAGTCGCTAGACGGCACTCAGATTGGACATGCGAGCGTGTTCTCCAATAATGCAGACCCACGAGGACCTGAAAAAGTGCTTGCACGCTTGTTTTTCCTGGAATGAATGCTTCGTGTGGGAAAAGCCAGTCGGCCATCTTGCCCCAGCTGAGGGGCGTTACTAATCAGCCAGGTGGTAACTGATTGCCTCACCAAGAAGACATAAGAGTGGAGTGACCATCTAGGGAGCAGTCAGGGAGGCTGCTGAAGGTTCTCCTGAGAGGTTTGATTTCTGACAATAAGTTTA
The DNA here is from genome assembly GCA_034670405.1 of Hoplostethus atlanticus. Classification (NCBI taxonomy): domain Eukaryota; kingdom Metazoa; phylum Chordata; class Actinopteri; order Trachichthyiformes; family Trachichthyidae; genus Hoplostethus; species Hoplostethus atlanticus. Next base: position 17,844,860 of record JAXDDX010000001.1, read on the forward strand.
AGTTGCAATTTGAGGTGACGAATGAAGTTGAGCGTTTTGTTTGAATCCTGCCTATAGCGTGATCTGTACCAGGAAACTGCCCTCAGATTGGACGGTGACACCTGACTTTTCCCCTGAGGTGCCACAGCTTACAGCATGCAATCATTTATATGACCCTTGGACCCATCAAATGTATTTAGTTCAACACTATGGTTAGACTGATCTGTTTGTGTGTGTATGGGTGTATGGGACACCCTTAACCTACAATTGATACTAAGGTGATATTCCACAAAAGTATATTAATATGTAATTAATATTAGCATTAGCATTATTATTATTATCCTGGGTTTCAGTGGAGGGTTTTCGTGTCCCATGGTCTAAATGCAGTTTCAGATGTTTTCTCACGCTGCCAAGAAGGAAACACTGAATCTTTGTCATTTTTTGCCATGAAAATGTTCAAATTTAAAGATATTGAATATTGGCATAAAATATCAGCAATATCGTCAGTTTCAATACAAAAGGTATCGGTATTGGTCTTCAAAAACCCATATCGGTCGAACCATATTCAAAACCTATTGCATAATTCAATGTTTGTCATTTTTTTCATTTTTTTTTTTCATGAGTTTTATGTGACCAGCATTTTGTAACCTCAACGATCCTTCACTCGAGATATTTTGGTCTCTGTTAACAGGGCTATTCTGCAACACTATTCCAAGAAAGCCATCTATATAGTGTATGCTTTCTGTAATTAGAGCACAGTCAGCAATATGACTTGTGAAATGAACCAGATAGGACATGGCCCTCTGTGGTGTACGGCTCTGCACTGGGGACCAGCTGGGATGAACTGAAAGCAATGGAGACAAGATATATGTGTGCTCCAACACAATGAATGGCTTGTATTCACAGTCGGCACAGTTAGAGAGAATCCAGCTGAGTCATTGTGCCACAGTTGTGATGCTTTTGCTCTTATTATTATTGCTCTTATTGCTCTTTGCTCTTATTGCTCTTATAATAAAAATGAAAAATATTTCACACCCCTAAACTGAATATATAGAAGGAAACGTTGCTTGTTTCTTACCTCATGCCTTCTCTCTTAATACTAATACCACTAACAGGTTGTCATGGTGCTCGTCATGCACCCTTCCAGCCCAGCCAACAATAATTCAAATGCTGTATTAAACCATTGCTATTTTCCTTATTTGCCATATTCTTGGGAGTTTTTCTTCATCTTCTTTCAGGGTCTAGAGGCTGGCGGTGTTGGTTAGGTTAGGTTAGATTGGGCCTGTTTTCTTTCTTAACATGCTATTTTGTTTTCCTGTGTTGATCTAAATCAATTGAAGCCTCAAGGCGCGACCTGGCGACTACGTCCCTTTTCAAACTTTTTTTGAGTTTCAACAAAGTTAAAGAATGAAAACTCTGCCTCTCCTTCCCCCGGCCTCCTGGCCTGCGAACTGAGTCACGGTGTTTATATGAGCTGATGGAACGTCTTTGGAGCATCCCAGACCACCCTTTGGCGCCGTTCAATTATTTTCGTTATAACCTTTCCTAAAGCTGCAGGTTGTCCTGGCTTTTTCTAGGCCTTCTTGCGGGGTGCAATCAAGGCACCAAGCCCTAAACCCAGTGCAAGCCAGTGGTGGTTAATTGAATTCAGCGGCTCCAATAATCAGCAAGCTCGCTCCCCGCTAAAGGAAGTCTCACATTTTTAATTATGAAATGGTTAGAGAGGTCTTGATTACTTTAATTGTCTGTGGTGGTGTTGGTTGGGTTTATTCCATGCCGTGAATATGCACGCAGGAACACTACAACATCCCCATATCTTACTATCGATGCCTGAATAGTCAGTAAGGCATTTATTAGGAGCTAGAAAAAGTATAATTGGGCTCATATTGATTATTTTTGGTATTATGACATCACAAGGTATTAATAACCAATGTCTCCTCAATGATCATTTGACTTGCCCTATTAAAGTCCTTATAATCTGCTGGGCAAATCAGTGGCAAGTATGTGTCCCTTATACACTGATGCACACACATACAACCGAACAGTGTTAGTCTACAACACATGAAAATATGATTATTGAACACACTTACTTATTACCCTTTGGAGAGCAATTTTAAGAAAAACTATAATTTTGCATCTTTAAAATGGCAAATAAATGAAAGAAGTGAATCTCTAACTCCGCGGTGATAATTGGTCCAGCGTTTGATTTCAGGAAGTTCAGATAAGTGTCAAAACAATTCAACACCAACAAGAGTGAAGCTACAGAGAAAGGATCTTCCAAAGGCTGAAGCATGGATTCACGTTTCTGAATGTGAAACGTGAATTGCCACGTTCTCAATTTGCCGCCAAACCATTGTTGCACAAAAACAAAATGGCGGGAAAATTACAAGAAGCTACTGCTAACAGAGATGGAGGATGTCATCCAACCAACGAGGGCCGTGAGATTTCCCCGTCTCTCCGAACAATACGAGTGGAGTAGATTTTCTGATGGAAGCCTCCGCAGAGGCGCTGGATTACGCTCCGAAAGCCCAAAGTGAACAGACAGACAGATGGCCTCCTTTTTATTGATTTGGACTAAACCTCCCTTTGATGAGGGAGCGTGTAAATAAACAGCACGGCTTAAGGGTTGGCTGGTTATCCAACTATTGTGGAGAACGGCTGATTTGTATTGGACAGAAGATGACCGAGGGGTGAAGGAGAACAGCAGCAGGGCTTTCTGGTGCATGTGTTTCATTTAGCATGTATGTTAATGTGTCACACACACACACACACACACACACACACACACAGAGCAAACACACTTCATCTTTCATTCTTTCATCAGATAGCTGTCTCTTGTCAGGCACTAGGAGAGTTTCCAGTTTGATGATTTATTCATGCTACTGTATGCATGTGTGTGTGTGTGTGTGTGTGTGTGTGCACAAATCCCCATGCTGTATGCCGGTATCTGCAGGTTTCAGAAAGACAAATTTAAAGAGTTTTAAGACCTTTTTAATGCTACCTGGAATTGAAGACCATTGTTTGTTTTGTTTGAGGTCATGTATTTTTATTCCTAGATTAAAAAGAAAAAAAACACACAGAACATGAACACTCATCTTTGTTTTCCCACCAAACTCCCTGCCCACCCAGTATACACTGCCCACAGCAAATGTAATACTGATAAATGAATAAATATGTAAGTTAAAGGTTAGATATAGATTATTGTACCATAAATGTGCAATATTCTGTCAGAAGAGAGGGAGAGGGAGAGGAGAGGAGAGGAGAGGAGAGGAGAGGAATTTCAAATAAAGCATCAAATCACTTAGCCGGAGGGATGCCTTTGGTGGGTTAGTGGACTTCCAAGCGAAGTTAACCCCTTCTAAGCCTGATATCCTCAGGCAAGATCCAAGGCCAGACCCCAAGTGTAAGTCATAGAGAAACTGCCTCTGTTTGACTGCTGTTGAAGCTGCCCCCCCCCCCCTCGGTCCGATACCAGCAGATCCCTGACTCATTAAAGCTGCACTAGACAAACACATCGGTGGCTCCAAATGGCAGCGAGGGGTAAACTTTCCGAAACATTTACAACTTCAGTACTCGGAAATCCTGTAAAGCGGTGCCAGGAAACTGCACCACAGAGCGCTCGAGTTTACCGACCCCGGGCCGGCCTGTGATGCTTTCACACCGAAGGGACGAGAGAGAGGAAGAGATCTAACGTTGCTCGCTCGCTGCTGTTTAGGAGACAAGTTTGGATTTCCCTGTTAAGTTTCAATTTGTCGCTTCCTGTGGGGGCGGGAGTAGTGATCATACCCCATACTAGAATTTAAGGTCCCTCCCACTTTGTGACGGGTGTATTTTTACTTTAAGTAAACTGGTGGTAGACGTAGCTACAAATCGATGAAACCTAACCTCCACAGTTGCTTTGTTTGCAAGAAATACCCATCTTAACAAGTCGTTTATTCTAGTATCGGGTCTTAAAATCTTCAACAAGTTAACAATTGTGAAAAGTGAGATAATTCCACCTGTTTCTCTATATCAAGAATATCAAGAAAGTGTGAATTTCTTGATATTGCCTTATTCTGCCTTGTTTCAGGATATTGACATTTGCTCATAAAAAAAACAACCTTTAAACTAAAATAGTGGAATTATCTCACTCAGTCGGAATTTTTCACTTGTGGATTTTAAGGATTAATATGAGACTAAACGGCTTGTTAAGGTGGATTCTTTTTGCAGTGTCGTGTGATCCTCTGTCTTTTGAGTTTGACTTGAGTTCACCAAACGTTCCTCCAACAACCCAATCGTCTAGCTGCCGGCACCTGCTCCAGGGAAGAGCACTTTCACTCCTCCGATGGTAATGGAGACGGGATGCAAAATGAATGAGTTTAGTTTGATTCCACAACAGAGAGAGAGAGGGAGGGGGGAAAAAAGACATAACACCAAATAATTCAGCAATTCAGAGCTGACATGTCAACATGAACACATGATAGAGGCCAAGGGATTAAGCAATGTGCACGTGCATGTGCATGTGTGGCATGTGTGTGTGCGCACTCACCATGCATGGTTCAGGACTCATGATCACCGTACCAGAACGTTAAAAAAAGGTCTAAAAAAAGTCTCAAAATAAATTATCTAAATTTAAAGGTCAGTTATTAGAGGCCTTGTTTACTTATTTATCTATATTTACCTATATTACTTATACTTATTTATTTCTCACCATGCACTGACGGGTTTCATTGCACTGCATGTTCAGTCAGATTAATACACAACAGGGTTAAGAGTACAATACACTGTCCTTTTTCTTATACTGGGAATTTATACTTTCCTTCAGTCAGAAATAGGCTGTTTTTGCTTTGTTGTTATTTTGGTTTTAAACTTGGCCTTAAAAGATCTGAGATGTATCTAGGAGCTGAACCTAGCAAAGCGTTAAATGTAAAATCAATACTAAAAGTAATATCCAGTGTAGAAAGGTCAAAATGTGCATAATAGGGTCATGTGATGCGCGTCTATCGATAACCTGGCGACTGAATTCTGTGACAATGACGCCTAGAGAGGAAAACAGGCCAAGACACAGCAGAAATTATCTTTGCAGTGTTCCTAAATTGGCAAAAACAGCCAAACAAGTTGTTTAGTGTGCTGTTAAAACGTTTAAAAAGAAACAACGATAACTCTCAAATTCTTAGATAGAAGCTTACGGTGTTAGATGACAGACAACTGGTTTATTCTAGGCTGTTTTATCTAAATCTAGTTAAAGGAAATGTTGGGACATCCGGTGTTTGACATCAGCTAGACAGTCACGCAAAACCTGCTGGGATCGGTAGTTTTAACAGAGATGTGTTTATAAGTTTAGTTGCAAGGTCATTTTCAAGAAAAAAATGCATCATCAGTCAACTTTTTTTTCTTCTCCAAGTTATGTCTGTTGAAGATATCACCAGATTACACCTCTTGATGTTGCAGGTTGTTAGCTTTGAGCGAGAGGTGTTCATGTGCATAAATGTTGATACACTCAGTCTGCAAAATATCAGGAACACCCTCCTGCTGTTGAGTTGCACCCTCTTCTGCACCCTAATCCATTTCCATGATTGTCCAGAAGACTAAAACGCTCTTTGACGTCTCCTCTCCTTCATCTCCAGCTGCCCTTCATGACTGAAGTGGATTAAACAGGTGAAATCAATAAGGAATCACAGCTTTGACCTGGATCTCAGAGAGAGCAGGTCATGTTTTATCCACCCAGTGTATACAGCAGTATAGGAAGAATATGTGAATTCTCTTTCAGGGTGGATTTGTCCTTTAATTTAATGTTGCAAATGGGGTAACACTTACTTATGCTATACTCTGAGGCATCAAATTTTGAAATGACTTGCTCTGCACATTATGTTGCATGGTGTTGTAGATATATTGGCTGCATGTCATTTTTGTTATTGAGGAATTATTCTACTGTTGCACTCATTCTGTATAAGAGCGTCATCTAAATGAAATTGTGAAAACGTAAATGTAGAAGCAAACCTATCACACTTTAGTCTAGATAGATAGATAGATAGATAGATAGGTAGGTAGGTAGATAGATAGATAGATAGATAGATCGGTAGGTAGGTAGGTAGGTAGGTAGATAGATAGATAGATAGATAGATAGATAGATAGGTAGGTATGTAGATAGATAGATAGATAGATAGATAGATAGATAGATAGATAGATAGGTAGGTAGGTATGTAGATAGATAGATAGGTAGGTAGGTAGGTAGGTAGGTAGATAGATAGGTAGGTAGGTAGGTAGGTAGGTAGATAGATAGATAGATAGATAGATAGATAGATAGGTAGGTAGGTAGATAGATAGATAGGTAGGTAGGTAGGTAGGTAGGTAGATAGGTAGGTAGATAGATAGGTAGGTAGGTAGGTAGGTAGGTAGGTAGGTAGGTAGGTAGATAGATAGATAGATAGATAGATAGATAGATAGATAGATAGGTAGGTAGGTAGGTAGGTAGGTAGGTAGGTATGTAGATAGATAGGTAGATAGATAGATAGATAGGTAGATAGGTAGGTATGTAGATAGATAGGTAGATAGATAGATAGATAGATAGGTAGGTAGGTAGGTAGGTAGGTAGGTAGGTAGATAGATAGATAGATAGATAGATAGATAGGTAGGTAGGTAGGTAGGTAGGTAGGTAGGTAGATAGATAGATAGATAGATAGATAGATAGATAGATAGATAGGTAGGTAGGTAGATAGGTAGGTAGATAGATAGATAGATAGATAGATAGATAGATAGATAGATAGATAGATAGGTAGGTAGGTAGACAGACAGACAGACAGACAGACAGGTAGGTAGGTAGATAGATAGATAGATAGATAGATAGATAGATAGATAGATAGATAGATAGATAGGTAGGTAGGTAGGTAGGTAGGTAGGTAGATAGATAGATAGATAGATAGATAGATAGATAGATAGATAGATAGATAGATAGATAGATAGATAGATAGATAGATAGATAGATAGTGGACTTTCTCCAAAAATCTTCTATCTTCTATTTCTCTAGAATAATGTTTTAATCTTCCAATCTTTAATGGCTGCCAAGGTATATAAACACAGATTAGCACACAGACCCCCCTCCCGCCTCCCTCGGCTCCTCATTATTTACTCTATACATGATGATAATGACGGTGAACGCATAGAACAACCGCAGGGGGTCACGGTCGTGTCGGTGCGGCCTAGTTTATTGTTGGGTTACAATTTTTGCTATTTCCCATGTACTCCCGGTTTATTCTTGTGGACTGTAGCACACCTACACAGAGAATATCATTTCACTTTTCTCGACGGACTTCTACGGGTTGGGAAAAACTGAAACTATCCTCGGGGCTTATAAAACACTTTCAAACCCTATTGGATGAACTCAAAAAATGACAGTCAAGCTAAAGAAAAGACTGCTGTGCTTAAAGCCTGAAAAGTTGACATTTTGGAGATACGCCCGATAGAGACGATGATGCTGCACACCCCCCGGGAGCTGAGCCAAACCGCTGATTACACCGTGTAAAACATCAAAAACACATCTGCTCCATTACAAAAATCAACCAGGGTGACCCCTAAGCCCGAACACCTAACCCTTTCGGACCCTGGAGGTCATTAAGAGGAGATGAAGTGGAGGAATCCTGTGATTATGACTAATCTGTTGTTTTCTAGTCCTGTCAGAGAGCGAGCCTCGGGCTACAGCCATCTCATTAAACTATTCTATGTGGTCTTTCCTCCGGGGAGTCAGGCACTGAGTACGGTTCAATAAGCTGCAACAGCCAAGTCAGCAGCGGGTCAATAAGAGGCAATAGATTAGGGGAGAGGGCAGGGGAGAGTGGGTCGAAGGGGAAGCAGGGATAATACCCAGGAAACTACTTATACTAGTATTAAAGTATTACAGAAGAAAAGGGGAGGTGGGTAGTTAAGAGGGAAAACACCTAGGGAGAGGGATGGAGAGGGATGGAGAGGAGGGGAGAGGAGAGGAGAGGAGAGGAGGGGGGGGAGAGGAGAGGAGAGGAAAAGAGAGGGATGGAGAGGAGAGGAGAGAGGAATGGAGAGGAGTGGAGAGGAGAGGAGAGGAGTGGAGAGGAGAGGAGAGGAGAGGAGAGGAGAGGAGGGGAGAGGAGAGGAGAGACTATTAACTTTATTGGGCTCATTCATGAAAATCACCAGAGGCTCAAAGATTTCTAAACCAAATATGCAATAATGTTATGTTGCCTGGCAACAAAGCTACCTCCACAATGCAATTGAGGGTGTAATGAAACCTAACCTCTTCCCATCAACATTTAATCAATCCCTAATTTCGGAGACCAAGAAATGAAAGTGCACGCCGCAACTTTCCTGCAGCTTTCCTGCGTGGACATCGTGTCTGCAAACATCACAGTTAAACAGGCACAATTACAAGATGTTTGACATTGTCCACCTTATGGATGATCACGTTGGTGGAAGAAGCAACATCTTCCATAGAGGTTGTTTTCATTTAGATTTGATTCTAATATACTAGCAATATCGTGAACCCAATATCACGGTCAGTTTGAGCTGTACATGCCGCTGGATCCCTGTCAAACATGAAGGATGGTCGGAGACGGAATTTCACATAGTAATTTTTAGAGCAAGCTCGTAAAAAATATATATCCTCTCTAGCCAAAATCTGAATCTGGGGTAATAGAAATGGCACCCAAATCAGAACGCCGGGCAAGTGCAATACTTACATACTTAATCCAACTCGTAAATATTGATTTGTACGGAAACCCTGATGGGACACAGTGGAAAATGGCTTTTGCGTGGCCTTGCAATAATTTTGCGGTCCCTTGCAATAACTTTTGCATTCCCACTAGAAATGTTTTGCAGCGCCTCGCAAAAGTAATTTCTCCCAAACTGTACGTGACATGAGCGAAATGGTTTGCAGATTGTTTATTTGATTCTATATCAGGGGCAGCAAAATGTAATTTAAGGATGTGTCCTGACTATCTTCCTGCGAGTCTATTAGCACCGTGGGGAAGGGGGAGGAGGGGACCATGGTGTGAAAGTGTAAATGAGGGAACACAAAATTATAGAGGATTTTCAGGATTTCCAGTTGCGTCACAAATTTGCTATCAACACATCTGTCGCCGTCATGGAAGCCCATTGGAGGAATTTGCTGTGCACATATAGCCTCAACATATATAACAACCAGGCAAGACACAGAGATAGTGAGTCACCTCAGTTAACCTAACCAATCACTAACCCAACCTAAACAGTTGGTTTTTAGCTAGCTATCTAGCCAGACACCATTGGTCCGATCTTGATGGAACAAGTCACCCCTTGGGCCAATCAGCAAGTAAATGCTTAAAAATCTATCTTCAATCTGTGCTGTTCGATGCATTGCAGGGCTTGTAATTTACCTTTTTATTGTACCCACTTTCCCTCAACCTGCCTCGTCTACTTGTGATTTCCTACATTTCCTAGAAAGCCTGTCGACAGAGACCTGGCCTTGACGTGTTGTATTCAGCTGGGTTTTACGTGTAGGTGGAGAGAGCAATAATGGTAGCGATAGTGGTAGTAACAGCAAGAGAGTGAGAGTTTGCAGTCGAGAAAAAAGTGAGAGTCGTGCCCCTTACTCAAAATGCAACGTGTTTTGTGGCTGCATTACATTCTGGTCCACTGAGGCTGCTGCCAGTGGACAATTAAATATCTCTGCATGCATCTTGAATGGAAAATGGTGAGTCTAGAAAGAAGCTCTTTGTCTTCAAGTCCATTGTAGCTGCGCTGGAAATATCTTGACGTGACGTGATGTTGTCTACATTTGGCCACTTATACGTAATAAGAAAAACACAGCACAAAGCAGCAAAATGGACCCAGGAAGGCAAAATACATCGCCAATAGCTGTTTTGAACAGTGTTTAAGTGTTATAGAGGTTTTTTTTACTTTAAATTACTAGCTTAAACAATGACATCATGTGTGGGAGATGACATGTTTACTGTTGCCTTGTTTAGCAAAGCAAATTATAATAATGTGCGACCGTTAACCACTGCTAATGCTAGCTAACAAGCTACATTATCTAAACACAAAATCAATCAGATGTATCAGTGATGAAATGATTAGTTCCCAGTCAAAAGCGAAACAGAAATGAATGTCTATTGAATTATGTTGAGACGACCTAATTATATGTTTATAAGTCAATCAGCCATTCACAGCCACTATTAGCTGAGAGCTGTGGACCTTCACTACTGCCACTAGAGGGAGTGTTGCATGCAAAAGCCACTCCAATTATTTTCCCCTCATTTTCCCACTACGTCACCTCAGAGCTTCTGCAATTTTGCCTGTGTAGCCAGTAACGTAAGATACTTTTTAATTATTAAAAAAAAATGCTATATTTTCCTACAGTTATTAAACGTTACTTACATTACTGGTTTGGTTATTATGGGTCTTTCAGCTGGGCGGGCCTGTTGGAAAATGTTGAAACTCCTCCCAAACTTAATGCCTGGCCAGCTCCAGCCTCTCCCCTCTGGCTCTGAGGGATAGTTGTTTGTTGTGGATGGAACTGTGTGTATCAGTATATAGAGCAGTCTAATACAAGGAGGAAGTGGGTCACAGCTCCCCAGGGGAATCAGTCTGGTAGCTTGAACTTCCTTTTCATCATACATGTTTAATGATGGATTGTAACATGTTTAAAAGGCACCAGGCAAGCCCCAACTTAATTACCAAAGAACCAACATACAATACATGCAAACACTGTCACACACACACACACATACACACTCAGCATGTTATCAAATGATTTTATGGAATAATCCCTAATTGTATAGACTTAGAGTGTGGTCTGTGGTACTCAGTAGTGAGTTTATAATGCTCTTATCATAGTTAATGGTATTTTTCAACTCCTATGGTATCACTATAATAGTCCTGGAACATTCCCAAAGGAACTTGTATTACTCTAAAATGTATGAAGGGATTTTTATAGATGGGGATGACGATAATGGACTATTCAAAACTGTCCTGACCGGTCAGAATATGAATGGTGTCCAATGGTAATATTAAAAAGATGGGTCTGAGTCTAACTAGTCATATGGATGGTCCCGATCACTGATCATTATTTTTGACTGGAGCTCCTCTTCAAAGTGTTGTGGAAAATATCAGGGTGGGGCTTTTTCCTCAATCCGCCAGAGAAAGAGAAACCAGACCAACACTCCCCTTGCTCTGTTTGGCTTTCATCAGGAAAGAGGATGGAGGCTGTTTCAAAACGGCTGTAAAACACACCCAGATGTAAGGTGCCCTTTTTTGGTTTCTGGTGGAAGCTGGTGCTGAGAGGTGCAAGCAACAAGTTCACAGTTCTTCGCAGCGGAAACAACTGAGTCACTATGCACGTCCTAGGTCTGGGCTACAACCAGGGGTTTAGTGCAGGGTACACCCACCTGAACTCAGCTTGCAGAACAGAGTTTCCCCACCCATTTATAGGCTGACATAAATCATTATGGGATAAATTCATAGCACAGCATTATAGTTAGCAGTATCAAACTGATGTATATATCAAGATAGGGTCTGCTGAGGGAAAAAAGCATGAATTAAATTTGTTCATTTGTTTGTCTTATCATGATACAACCTCTTATTGGTAAATTAGATAAATTAAATGGGTTTTTTTAATACCGTGGGTAGTTTTGTAGCCTAGATTGTAATTCCTCTCCACTTTAACTAGAAAGAAGAAGACGTATAGACTGCGTGGAGCCTGACCTGAGTCTGTGTAGCGGGGTCTGGCCAGGTCTCTGAAGTAGTAGATGAAGTCCAGGCAGTTGTCGTCCTGCACCTCTCCCTTGGAGCACAGGTCGGACAGCAGTTCCAGCGCCTTTCGACAAATCTCATCCTCTCTTTCTGCAGGCATTGCCCTCCAGCATCCTTCTGACTGGTCCGCCACTCTGGCTGTGATCCCCCAGCTCTCTCTCACACACACACACGCACACTCAAACACACACACACACACACCTCTCTCACTCACACACGCACCGGCGAATTAACGCACCACCAGCGGTGCCAGTAAAAACGCGCAACCCGGCTACACCCCTGGGTAGGACCGGTGCGCTCGACGCATCCGATAGATCCGCGCTTGTGAAATCCTGTATCGAGTTTGGATGAAGCGCGGGTAAGAACTTCAGATTTTCAGCCTGGACGAGAGAAGTTTTCAAGGGGTTTAAAAAAAATCCTCCCTTGCATGGTTTTGACCACAGTAGTTGATTAACTGTGAGAGCCGCGGCTCCAACGCGGCGCGCAGCCCTCCCTCTCCTCCCCTTGATTCCCTTCCCTTCCTTGGCTTCTTTCCTTTCCGTCTTTCTTTTCTTTCCTTTCCTTTCCGTCTTTCTTTTCTTCCTCTCCGTCTTTCTTTTTTTTCTGTCTTCCTCTCCAGTCCGCTGCTCTGTGGTGCTGAATCACTACTGAACCTCCAGGCTACAGCAGCGCCAGTCAAGGTCTTCAATGAATGCTAGGCTTTCACTGCGCTCAATTATTTCTCAATGTACAGAGATGGATAGAGACAGACAGGAAGTTCAGCCTCCATCCTCCACCCCACAAGGGACACACACACACACACACACACACACACACACACACACCTCATCCAACAACAGCCTTGTTTTCCAATTTCACTGAGATAGGACAATAACGAAATGAATTAATTGCTTTCTCTCTCTCACTCACTATTTTTCTTGTGTATTCTGGAAATATCAGACCCCCCATGAGGTAAACACATGAGTAATGAATGTGCTCTCAGTTAGCAGATGTTTAAACAGGAAAAGGGCCCAAACATTTCAAAGGGCCCACATGCATGCACTTGACCTTTCATGATGGAAGTAATGAAGGGCGAGAACGACAGATAAATGTCACACTAAGCCCCAGTAAATGAGCTAATAAAGGCCTCTGTGTGTGTGTGTGTGTGTGTGTGTGTGTGTGTGTGTGTGTGTGCATGTGCGATTTGTCTATTCAGCAAAGCAAAATATCAGAGGACATTTAATGATATCAACACATCTCACAAACAGCTCAGAGAATAGAAAAGAACAAAACAATGTTTTGATTAAATGATGTGACCTTTGGTATATCTATGGAATGTAGATGGAGGCCCATTACCAAACTGTGTGAAGGCATCAGGCCTACAGACTATTAACTTGGATTGCTATGGAAACATGGATTGGAGTTTTTAGTTCAATTTCTTGGAGGCACAGGTGCTCTGCAGGCAGAAATAATCTCATTGGTTCAGTTAAACCTCAGTGGGCGGAGTCAAAGAACCAAGTTTTTCTGGCTAAGTAAGAGAGGAGCTAGTTAATATTATGAAGCTAGTGCTCTTGCTACTAAGTGAAAAAATGCAGTCTAGCCATACAAAGTTATCTAGCTTAGCTAGGCTAACTAGCTAAGCTAGATAACCTAGATAGCCCTTTTCATTGAAGTTTAACCTAGTGTGTGTCATTTTGTGTTTTTGTGCTTCCAGATGAGGATGGATGCCCTTTGTGTGCTTCGACAAAAGGAGGCAATAAACAAGGAGGTGGAGAGGCTGGCTCGAAAAAATCAGCAGCTTCAGTAAGAGAAGACAATCCCGGTCAATGACGCTGACTACCTCCTCTCCAGGGAGAAATCACTCAGAGAGAATAAAGAGGTAGGGAAGAGAGGTTAGATGTGGCCAGCTGAGGTGTTACATTGTGAAATAGCAAATCTAAGAGTTTCAACCTACAGCTTGCCTCCTTTGTGGCATTTCAAGGGACAGAACATCATCACCTCAGCAGAGGATTACCAGAGAGAAGGACAGCATCTCACCCTCAAGAGGGCATGGCTGGAGGAAAAGATGGAGCCGCAAAGCAAAAATACTCTTTGAAGGAAGTGTTGATGAAGAAAAACACTGTATTTTAAAGCAGAGGCTAAAACCAATAAAATAAATAAATAAATAAACAGCCCTGGAGACAGAACAGTATAGTATTGTAAGAGAAAGAGACATTGAGGAGATGATCGTGATGAGGAAGGCCTTCCACTTGGAGAGAGACAATATCTTAACAGAGAGAGAGACCTTCCATTAAAGACAAGGCAGGGATAGAGAAAAGATCTAGACATGATCAAGAAAAAGAAAGAAAACATCAACAGAGATGAGGAGCAAGCAGGCAAAGAAGGAACAAAAAAAGTGCTTCGCCAAAATCGTCAAATCAACAAGCATCCTCAACTCAGTCTGGGCCTGCAAGTGTGAACATGACAGCTGTGGCTGTGTAAAGAGATCTAAATAGGGCAGAAAGTATCAGACCCAGAGTGGAAAATCCCATGAAAACACAGCGGTGGACGAACGCCAGCGTATGTAAACCCCTCTGTGGAGCAACTGTGACCATCCTAGTGGCCCCACCATGGCCTTTTAAAATCAATTATTTTCAACCTATTCCCTGTTTTATTTATCTCAGTGCCTTTTAATATCAGTTGATTTAAAGATGTGTAATTTATGTGAAGGGGGGCTTCAGTGAATTCAATAATTAATTTGAGGTGGGCTTGGAAGAAAGATCCCTACTAACAGATGCATCATCCTAAAAGTTGTATCTGGTTTAAATCCCATGTATTGGATCTCGGGGAGTTTAACAAGCCTTTGTTGTAAATAATAATGTTCCTAGGCTACGGCGGTATCGTCGCAACCAAGATCAAACAATTCTGCAATCTTACACAACCGAAGGTATTCTTGCATCGAGTATAAGCAGAGAGAGAGAAAACAAGAAGCAACCTTTGTTCCTCTGTGTCTGTATGCCTGTGTCTACGCTTAAAGGTGCACAACGAGACGACTGGAACGTTTTGAGGCCCGTCAGTTGTTACCGTCGACAGACAGCCACTCTCCAATCCGGAGGATGAAAAGCCAAACGAGCAGCTCTCTCTCTCGGTCTGTCTCCTCCTCAGTTCATCTGAGTTCTTCTGAGAAGCTGTCTTGCCAGGTTACGTTCAGTAGAAGAAAACACAGTCTGCCTGTCTCTCTAATGCAGCGTATCAAAATTTTAGCAGCACAGATGCTGTTGTGAGCAACGCCACTGAAAATATTGTGCAAGTGTCTAGTCCTCGCCAAAATTAAATTACATACCTCTCCAAAAGGCTTCTCGAGTTTTTGTAGAGGCTTTTTCTCCACGCTCATATATTAAGATATATTTAGAAAACTGTTTCTTGAATTAGTAATCCTCAAAATCCTTTATTTTTTTTTTTGGTGCCATATTTGGCGCTAAGTGCTCATCACTGCTCTGCACTTCCCAGAGATCACCTGTCAATCAAACAGTGTGTCTAGTACTCTTGGATTTTTCTGTTTGAGTGTCTGGAGGTGGCGCTCTTTTCTTTGTCTGTTCAGCCACGGAGGCTATCGCTGCTCATGCTAACTACCCAGTTCTTCTTCTGTTTATTCTAAACAAACCGGAACCGTAAAACGCATCACTTCCTGTCCACCAGAGGATTTTTCCCAGGAAAAGACCTACCAGACACCGGGTGTTTAGAACCGCAAATGGAAAAGCTTTCATGAACTAGAGGCTGAATCACTATTGTGTTATATCAATCAGTGATAGCGAGTAGCAAAACGGCCACTGATGAAAATGTCCCAAGTCTTTTATGCTTTGATGCCCATGGTCCTATGGCGCTTTGCAGAGTGGGCAGGTCAGGCAGTGTGCCAGCACTGATTGTAAAGAAGAGCCTGTCGATGTTTGGGCTGGCTTTGATAAATCGCTCCAGACTGATAGATGGTTTAGAAAGAGACAAGGGTCCTCTCAGACTACTCTATCTCTATTGTAAATGCCAAATGAATTCTGACTTTCTCTCCCATCTCACATCCTGCTGTCAAATGCCATGGCCTTCAAAGACTCATTTGTTTGTTCACAGAGTGTCTCGACTCCTTTCCTCTTCTCTAAATACCACCTCACAGTTCTCCTCTCCTCTCCTCTCCCGTCTCCACCCTCCCATTTCCTCCGCTGCCATCCACTCCTCTCTTCTCCTGACCCAGATAGAGAGATGCTATAGACAGGCAGACAGACAGACAGGCTGACAGACAAGTCAATACATCTGAAAATGCATACAAATCCCAAGTAAATAAATAAATATATGGATGATTTTTCAAAAAAAACACCCAAGCTCACACACCCACACTGAGCTGAGGTAGCATTGGCGCTCTTTCAAGCCTTCCACGTGAGAAAGTGATCGATCTGATTGAGTGGTTTTATACAAGAAATCTGACTACAAGGGCATTGAGACTACAGTTAGATTCAATTAGTATACCGATCGGAGACAATCTTGCGCCTCCAGATGTGTTTCATTGATTTTCTTTATTGGAGACGATACGAACGCACACGCAACTCGCTGAAAAAACAGCTGATACTGTTGTGTGTTCATTAGGTATCTGAGAGAAGGATTGCTGCTCTGGGACCAGTTTAGCCCCTAGGCGGTGGTGAAATTTTACGTGGTCATGTCACATGACCGATGATCTTAAATCAGCGGTTCCCATCTCATTAACTGGTCTCTGATAAAGTTTGCGCCCAATCCTCTGCTTTATTATCAGCAAGATCCTGCGGTTGGTGTCTTTTTCCTTTATTTGTTCTACTGCGTGAAACACTTACAAGTGATGAGGCGGTTCATTTTGTCCTATGTTTCTTTAATATGATTCCTTAAAATGGGAATTTCGTAATCTAGGACCTCTATCGACCTCTATTGGTGACCTGTAGGAGTTGCAACAATGAATTGCCTTGCCCGCCCCCTTGAGCTACGGTGGCCTGTAACTGACATAAATAATAAAACAACATTTTCACACTAGAGACGAGTAAGCTAGCTAATTAGAGCAGAAGTCCAACAGGTAGTATATCACCGTGCAAAATACTAACAATATAATAATAATAATAATTTGTCGTTTCTCAGGTTTTAGCTCTCCTAGCCAACATGTGGCACTGGTCGCCTGCTCGTAGCGCCGTCCTCCATCGTTGAGCAGGTGTCTTGAAATGCCTGTAGGGGTGGTGGGTTGTGTATCAACCCCCTGCAGATATATTATGTTCATTTTGGGACAGTAAATGTTTTACTTGTTGCCCCTTTCACCTCGGTTGGGAGCTGATATCCTGGGTTGATGCTCCGATCTGAGAAGCCTATTAGAAACACAGTGTGGCCGGTGTGGAGGCAGAACAGATGCCCTCTGTTCCTCCAAGGCAGCTGGGCTGGCTAGAGGCCCTGGCTGAAACCTCGCTGATAATGCTAAATCAAACTCACCCACACACTCAAAAGACTCCACACACCCTTGGTGATACACACACACACACACACACACACGCACACAAACGCACACGCAGATGCACCGATGTGTGTGTCCACGTGCACATTCATACAAACATTTGAATGTAAGGACAGGCAGACAGACACGTGGAAATGGATAAACAAGCATGCACACGTGGACAGAGGCACACACACACACACACACACACACACATATTAACAAATCAAATTACTGAACAGAGCTGGTTTTATAACAACAGCTCTGCAGCATCATGCTTACAGCTTTTGCTTTTTGCTGCTCTTTGGACCTACTGACTATTGATACTGATGGTATTACATCATCTGACACACAAATAGAAAAGATCTTGAGTGATCACTCCAGAGGATGAGCAGTTTCACATTACATAATGTCCAATTAAACCACACCAGAAGTGTGTGTGTGTGTGTGTGTGTGTGTGTGTGTGTGTGTGTGTGTGTGGTAGACTAATACATCATCATGCCAAGGTATTTCACATGGAGACAACTCCAGATGACCCCTGTGTGTTTGTTATAAATCAATGGTTGAGTGATGTCACATGGGACCCGTTTCCCTCTCCACTCCACATAACAGTGAAAGCATCGTTTCAGCATCAGAAACAGCATAATATGGATAATATGGTGCTACATTGGGTCTGTTAAGATCTGTCAACTATGCTATGCTTATAGTTTCTAATGCAGAACCCTGTTTATTATTTTGGAAAATAATGTATTTTCTTGAGAATTACTGAAGTACTGAAAAGCTGAAATACCTGTAATTCTGCTTGATTATCATTGCCTCCCTAATTGGTCAGCTTCATTTGAAACTTCAGAAATTCCACTTGCAAATGAATAAAAAAGATATGTATATAATTTATATACCATACATATATATAAATGTACTCCGATGAATACTTTCTTTATTGCAAAAGGACTAGATTGGGAGATGGTTTCAGTGGCTACCTGACAGCTTGAGTCAGTTCAGGTCAGGCTAAAGGAGGTATTGTGGACTACTGGCCACAGTCCCCATTGGAAACCTGAAATATTAGAAACATTATGTGATGCCAAAATCCAACATTGTGGTTGGCATGGTTACCTGGAGTGGACTGGGATTCACCCCTGACCTTTGTCTGACCCGTGAGCCCTTGACTAATATTACATCAATGAACGGAGCTGGCAGTGTGAGCTATGCCGGAAAAGCTCTTTGTACTTTGTTTGATCTAATACTGGTTTTTGACCTATATACTATTACATCAGCAGCTTGCAAATGCCCTGAGCTCTCCAAAAAGCTAAGGTAAGTCAAAATACCATAAATCCAATCAATTAAATTCAATAGGAGCAGTGCAGACCTTCTATGAACACAAACCACTTGGTTGGGACACAAATGAAAGTAACTGGAAGCTTAAAATTAGTAATGTCTCGCTATGTATTATCCCTTACTTAAACCTATTCTATGAAGTCTTAATGGTGTCCAATAGGATCTATGCAAGAAAGGTCACTAAGAAACCCACTAATGGGTATAGAAAGATGATGTCTTGTAATGTTTCTCCACAGTTAAAATTATATTTCACTATTTAATATGAAGGGTTAAAGTTAAGTATTGTTTTGTGAGGTAAAAAGTTTGACACTGTTCTGGTGTTGCCTGGCAATTTGCAGGTATTTTAATCTCGGGCACTTAGTGTAGAATTAGAATGCCCTTTACCCTTGAATTTCTGTAACTTATTTGTTTTCATGCTGACATTGGATAAAATGTCATATGTGAGCAGTAGACCAGACATTTAGAGGCATCTACACATTAAAATGAATTTGCTGCCTGTACACATTTTCCCACGGCGATCAAAGTGAACAGTGCAGCGGGTCAGTAGAGGGGTTAACCGTGTGACAATTCATCAATTTCAATTGTGAAATTTTGTTGCTCCAGTTCCGCATTAAGCTTACTCTAATTTTGGATTAGACAAGTGAAGAATTGTACCTCTAAATATGATTGCAATAGAAAATCCCAGTTGAAAAGTGTCTTAGATATTATCCTGTGGTTTGCACACTAGCTAAATGTATCTAGTGGATGCTAGTGTTAGTAGTGGCTAGTCAGTTAGCTATTTAGCTAGCTAACAATCCCAAAGCGCATTGGAGTAGAGACTAGGACCAGAGGGACTAGGGCTAAAGACAAGACAGTTTCCTGTGTCAAAGTAACCTACATTTAGAAAAACATCTACCTCATCACACCATTCACTTTTACTTAAAACATTTACATTACATTACATTACATTACATTACAGCCATTTAGCAGACGCTTTTATCCAAAGCGACTTACAATAAGTGCATTCAACATAGGTAGGTAGAGAACTACTAGTCACCAGAAATTGTAAGTGCATTTCCTTCCTAAACAAGCATCTAAGAGCAGAACCAGTGTTATGGTAAAAGTGCAATAAGTTAGCTACCTACTTTTTAATTAAACAAATAAGTGAAGCCAATAAACAAGAGCTAAGACAAATAAGTTAAGCATGTCAGCATATAAACAAGTGCTAAGACAAGTAAGTGAAACAAGTAAGCAAGTGCTAAGAGTCAGGGTAATGTTTTTTAAAGAGGTGGGTTTTCAGCCTGCGGCGAAAGATGGGCAGCGACTCTGCTGTCCTGACATCAGTGGGTAGTTCATTCCACCACTGTGTTGTCAGGACAGAGAAGAGCCGTGACCGTTAGATCGGCCCCCAGGGGCCTCTGAGCGACAGGGGCAACCAGTCGCCTCAAGGCAGCAGAGCGAAGTGGTCGGGCAGGGGTGTAAGGCTGGACCATAGCCTGGAGGTATTACTGAACTGATCTACAGCCACACCACAACAATCTTTTTCAGGTATCTCTTGTTTTCTAGCCTGGTTGTTATATATTTGGACATTGTATTGTCCCAACCAGTTCTCCAGTGGACCTCCATGATGGAGCCAGACGTGGCCGATAGATTGCAAAGCGTCTATTGAATTTAAAGGCCATTGGTCAATCTCTCTTAAATCCAAGGCCTCAGCATTGCAATCCAACCTTATCCAGAGGTGGAGGATGCCTCTCAACTATGGCACTACAGTTAAACATCATACCTTTTTTAATGGCTCAACCTGAATTGAGAATATAGAATACAGGCCAGTTATTTTCTGTACACCAAGAGGTGTTCCCCTCGATTAGCCACATTGTAACTGGCCATCCCCGTCAGACTGCTTTTAAAAACGTCCTATTTCCCATCACTGCTTGAGGGCTATTACTTACAGTGCTGCGATCCACTGCGAGGGCCGGAGCAGAGCTAAGAGGTAGGACTAGTTTCCTTCCCAATATAAACTCCACAACTCACTACTGCCATTTAGTGAGGGACGTGGACTGGGGCCGTGTGTTTCAAGTCTACCCAGGGCAAGATGCAGTTTTCCCCAGGCACTGATCTAAATGTCAAGGGTCCATTTCCTAAAGTGATGGGTGACTGCACATTTTTCAGTAATGCAGCTGATCCCAGATCCAGCAAATCAAAGAAGAGCTCAAATGAGTGGTTTAATTCAGCTGTTTTGCCTGTTTGCCTTTTGAGAAGCATAGATGTGGAAATGTACTACAAAGACATCTATGGTAGGACTTGCTCCAGATACGTACAGTATATACTGTATACTTGTATATATTCGATACTACATATACAAATGAAAGCCAAGAATGAGTTGACTCTGAGGAGCTGTATTTCAATGTATTTCATCATTTCAGGTCTCCTGGGACGCTGGAAAGGTGACTTGATAGTCACATGGTCTTTTTTTGGCCTCTTCCGACCTATGAGTTGAACAAATCAACGATTGAAAATGCTGCAAGAATGTTTCAGAAGACTGCCCTAAAGTCTACACATTCACTTACCATACGGTTAAACCTTATATAACTGATTCAAAGAAATTATTTCAAGTCATTCCTCTGATACAATTATTATTCCTGAACTTTTGAACGAGTCATTAGTCATCTCTCCTGCTGGCAGGCACAGGACTTGTGGGTTCAATGCTAGGAAGACACTCTGAGGTCCTTGCTAGAAAGCAACATAGTCAGAAACTATTACCTTTCATATAATTCATTGAAGTCTTGGGCAGTCCATATGTACCGACCTTCATCGTGATCGAACAATCCTCTCCACCCACCTCCAGTCTGCTTTGGACAATAGCCTCAGCATATCCATTCAATAGTTATTGACCATGTGTGGATCTCTCTTCTTACGCTGTGTGTTCGTACGTGTGCATGTGCGAATGGAATGGAAAGTCCACTGGCATTTCCCCTTGAGCTTAGACACACACTGAACTTCTTCATCTGCAGCAATGACAACTTTACTCCAAGGTTACCAAGGTTTCCGCTGCAGCACTTTTCACTGGAATGAAACGGCTGAAAAGAAAAAAAAACTTTGAAGAATAAAATGTAAATATGTAATGACGTTATTCTATTTCATTCTGACTTTACTGTATTCAAGACAAAACGGACGCTTTTCAAATTGGCTTGGGCCTGTCCTGACATTATCTCTACTGTCTGACACGGCCTTCAAATCCAAAGGTCCTGGGTTTTTTTTTTGCCATGGAGTGAATTCATAATGCAATCCAGGGTGGATTCAAATTTGATTTTGCCATTAGCCGTTCTCTGACCGTACCAAGACATCTGCTCTGAATCTCCTTCGCCTTAATACAATAGTAATAATACTATCCAGCCTCTTCCTGCTCGTTCCTCCCTCGAGCGTTCTCCTCCTTCCTGATATTCACCACCGCCTCCTCTTTCTCTCATCCAATTCTTGACAATCTGCTCGGCTTTGTATGTACTGTATTCCCGGGCCATATTCGCTGGAGCGATTGTGTTAGTGTTACCGTAAGGAAGCACTGTGCTGTGAGTGTGTCAGAGGAAATGTTGCATTGGTTAAAAAAGATGATGGGTTTTTTTTTAGCGCCTTCAGATTCTATGGTACGGAGAGTGTGGACATTAGCTACTATTAGACGCACCCTGATTGATGCTGAGTAATTTACCGGCCCTACCCATTAAGCGATATAAGCAGTTGCTTAAGGCCCCCTAGAAAATATTTTTTTAATGAACACAACATTTCGTGCCATTTTTGCCCACAAATAGTGACAAAACAATAAGCTCAGAGACAGTTTAGGTAGGCTGAGTAATTTACTGTCCCCTACGAAACAAGCACTCCCAGGATTCTGTGGTAAACAAATCACATTTTGCGGGATAAGTATCTTCACAAGCTATTCTTCGACAGTTTGCCAGCACTTTGATTATTTGTACATTATGTGTGCTTAAACTAATATTTACAATACACAAGTTGGTTCAGTGCCATGTGAAGTGGCAACACGTTACAATGAGGGGGGCCCCCAAACCAAATCCTGCTTAGGGCCCCCAAAAGTCTAGGGCCGGCCCTGGCTGTACTGCAACCTCTTCATCCAGTCCAGCCGCTACATGTATATCCACATTCGTATTACTTCCTCATCTCACAAAACCTTACTCCCTTGACTTCCTCTCCTCTATTCTACCACGGTATACATCTACATCTGTGCATGAAGAGGAAAAAGAAACTTGATGATTTATTGATTGCCTCTTCTCCACAGCCAAAGACTGCAGCCGAAGTGTCTTTTTGAACATCGACAGCTATTTCTACTTCTTCTTTCACTTTTCACATATATTTCATTGTTCAGGTTAATGCTACAGTATATTTCCTGCCACTAATGATGTTCCTCTTGTGTGCACGACTGCAAGCCACCAGCTTTGAAAGCATTTCAATCTTTAAACACTTCACAGAACGATGATGTATAACAACACTTCAGAGCTTCTTTTGCTGTGTGCTTCACATATTCAGTGCGAAAACAAAAATAAAGAAGAAACTCTTCCTTCCCTTATCTGAAAAACACTCAAACTTTTTCCTATTCCCAGTTGAAGAGCTGTGTTTACTCTAACAGGGCATTCACACTGCGAGCGTCGTGGTTGATAAATCATATATTTTTTGCTGCTTTGTTGTTACATCATGTTACATCATGTTGATGAGTTAACATCGGTAGCAAGAAAGCGCTAATTATGTAGCATTAATCAGAAATACACAGACAAAACTCAATAAAATGATTTGAGAGCTGACCAGCGACCCCAAGGACAGATGCACCCGCTCTCCAAGCGTTCGTTTTTTGAGACGTTTATTCCTGTAGTCTTTCAAATAAAAGTTGTAGAGAACTGGAACGCTGTTGAATGGCTGTAATCGTCCATTATGCCCCTGCCGGGCGGACCTATTATTCACCGAACAAAATGACATCTGTGGGGAAGCGAGGAAGTACATAAATGTAGTTGTTGACCTCAGATAACCTTGAAAAGTTCAGTCACAGACAACTTTTCTCATCCGACGAGCTCGTGCACACCTTGGCCGAGTTTCCAGACACACAGTGATATTACTGAAGAAAGCTTTGGCTGAGCACATACCCTTTATTTTTTTATCAATGCCCTGATTTGTATGCATACAGTTGCCCAGTACAACCACCGTCTTCTGGTAGCTACTGAGCAGCACCACTGGAGCAGTTCAGTGCCTTGCTCAGGGGCACTATAACCTTTAGGCCCATGAATAGACACCATTTAGGATCCGTATACACCTTGGTCGCAGTTCTTGAACTGTGGCCAAGGTGTATACGGATCCTAAATGGTGTCTATTCGTGCACGTAGTACTCCACATATGTCACTTTGACTGAGAGTGTAATCGCATTAATGTAATCAGAGTATTGTGTTTTCATCAGCTCTGCCTTATTCACGTTAGTGCCTTAATCAAATTATAATCGCATTTTTTGATGTGCATGTAAACGTGAAGATTAAAAGATGAAAGCCTCACGCTCCTGCACCAATGCATCATTTTTAATTATCAAACGTCGACGTGTGCAAATGTGGCCGCTGAGGCATGTGCACACACCGTATGCCGTGTAATGTCGGTGTTCGCCGCCGACATAAACTCAGCTTCCACGGGTATTTTAGGAATATCCTGCTTATTCATGTATGCAGGATGTGAGCTATTACCTGGATTACCCTGTGTATGAAAACGCTTGCTTATTGTTGTTGTTCGAATCTTCACATGAACCTCACAAACTGCACAGGCTTTTTTTTTTGTCATTCTTCTCTGTGTTGTTGGCCAAAGTCGTAACAGTAACTTCAAATCCAAACACTCAATAAGGATATTTTCTAAATGTTCCTGGTTTAAAATGAGTTTTCTGAGCGCCGTCACTTTAATTCCTTACTCCTTTGGATAGAAACGCTGCTGCACTCTTGAGCAAGGCTTTGAATTCCCACCTGCACCAGGATCACTGAGGATGGATTTAGTCCTGCTAACGGGACTTAAGGACTACTGTGGGATAATGTCAGCTCTTTCAACAAACAGCAAGGTACTTCAAACTGTACGATCAATGGTCAATTTGTTCAAATTTAGAGCGGGAGAGGGGGCAGATAATTGTTGCTTTCCCTTACAATTTCTCTAAAATCAATAACGTCATTTGAGGCGTGTTGCCATCGCCTTTCATCACCCCTCAAATTGCCCCCCTATGTACAATCATGACTCCACGGCAGGCCTAAATGGTTGAAAGTCCATACATTTGCTAGTCAAGGTATAGAAATGAGAGAGAAACATTTTTATAACACATGGGGGATGTCTGCCTCTGCTCAGCGGTGAGGCGTGGCTTCCACCTGGGGAGGACCCGGTGTGCTGTTGAAGATCAGTAAAAATCTAATGTGACACCCATAACCTCCCTCCCACCCGGTGTTTTCAGAATAGTAATCTGCAACACTCTGTTTTACTACTCTCTATCACTGATTGATCTAACACATTATTGATCCAACCTCTAGTCAGTTCATGAAAGCTTTTACATTTACTGCTCTAAACACCCGGTGTCTGGTAGGACTTTCCCCAGTAAAATCCACTGGTGCACAGGAAGTGATGGCTTTCTACCCTTTCAACTACCCTCACTGGGTAGTTAGCATGAGCAGCGATAGCCACCGTGGCTGAACAGACAAAGAAAAGAGCGCCACCTACAGAAACTCAGTACTGACACACTGTTTGATTGACAGGTGAACTCTGAGCAGTGAAGGAACACCACAGTGATGAGCATTTATCGCAAGAATCTTGCAGATTATCACTTAAAGGAAAATTCCACCCTCAGATACTTAGTTATTGTTCAATAGTTATTCATTCAATTTACTTTTTTTGGTGTGCCCAATTTCCCAGAATGCCTTTCAACAAGAAAGAAGAAAGAAGAAGAAGAAGAAGAAGAAAGAAGACCCTTGCTCTTTGATCCTGAGGGACTGACACCAAAACCTGACGTTTGCTATTGCTATGTTACCGATGTCGATTTTTTTTCCCCCTCCAAACTCCATTGTTGCTGAGCTGGAAATATCTTGACTTGATGTCACGTCATCTACGTTTGTCCACTTATCCACGGGAATAAGAAAGCTCTTAAGTGTTGGGACGATGAGATAGCCATTGAGTGATTTGGGTGAAAATCCACTCAAACTGGAGGTGACAGTCTCCGTTTTAACCTCATAGCAATTGTGTCCTATCAAGTAATTAGTGTGGATCGCCCCAATGGCTTCATATGAATTTGATTGAAAAGACGCGTTTCACGAGTAAACTTACCATACAGTGTGTATTAGTTTGTAGCTCTAAGTGCTTGGGTCCCAGGGCGAAGAAGACCAAGGGGTTCTGTGCTGAAAAGTTAAAGAACATCTGTTATAAGATACTCCCCTCTTCAACTCTCTCAGCAGGGATCGATCGATGCACCTGGATGCGCGCTGCTGTTCGGTAAGCTGCATCCCCTGCTGTTTGTGTGTTTGTTTGTCCTTGGGTGGATAAGAGCCTTTGCTCATTAGCAGGGTGTGGCTTCCTGCGTGTGCCCCCGGCTTCAAATCCTCCATATAACCAGCACTTAACTGGGAGTGCTATGACGGCAGTGATAGTACATACTGTAGCTGTAGCTTATGTTAGTGTATGGGGGTGTGTGTGTGTGTGTGTGTGTATGTGTGTGTGTGTGTGTGTGCTCTCTCTGTTGCTATTTATACAGTGGACAGCCAATTAAGCCCAGCAGACTGGCTGAATCATTTCACCTTACTGTTGGGATACACAGAGAGTGGAGTCAGTGTATAAGTTGATTATCTACACTCTAATATATAACGTAATTGTTGTAATATATGAATCCATGCAAGGAATATTATTGTATTATAGTGTTCTTAAAATAGAAGAACCTTCATACGCTGTTCTGCTAAGAATAACACTTGATGGGCGTACCTTATCTGTGCTTTCTCCTCAGAAACTTTAAACAAAGGTACTTTTTTTTTTCCCTTTGCACTGTCAGGAAGCGTTTTCCTCAGAGCAGCATTTCAGGATTACAGAACAAAGTCTGTTTAACTGCACGATGAGTGCATCTTAGCGCCCTGCGAGGTGAGAGAAGCTTTCTGTTCCTGGTTGGACGGCGGAACCGCGGCAGGGCTCCAGCTGTGGGTTGTTGTTTTTTTGCAGTTTGCCCCATTGCTGAAAAGGTTACTTAATAAAAAACGCTTGTGTGTGTGCTGCAACCCCACTATATTACATTCCTTCACCTATCCACCTATACATCACGCTTGTCTCTATAGCAACTAGTGTCCTTCAACACTACAGGCCTGCTTTGTTCTTCACAGTTCCCCCACCACCCCCCACCCCCCACCCCCCAACACACAAACCATTCATCATACAAGTCCTGCAGTATAGTCCCTACAGAGCCTGCAGCCGGTTACCAGCTAATTCACTCTGTAACTAGACGGTTCCTCTAGGATTTCTTTTCTATCATTTAATTAAGGAGTATTGTTACAAAAATAACTATAAAGAAAATAGTTTATAAAATATGGAAGGTTTGGCTCGGTGATTAGAGATGGCTTTCCCCGCCTGCCTGTCGCTCCCTGCAGTGTGCTCCGGGTTTCTAATATTAATGGCCGTGTGAGATAATCCTGTCTTCGCTCCTAATGCACGTCTGATGTCTCCTGTGCTTTTAGAGCCTCCTCTCTGTAGACCCCGGGACTGGAGGTGTTGCTTCAAACCGTCTCGCATTTGGGGGGAGTAAAAAGAGAGAGAGGGAGGGGGCCAGCGAGAAAGGGGGATTACTTCATATACTTCATTCTCAGTGTTGGGGGAAATGGATGGGGAAAGGAAGAGTGTGTGAAAAGAAATGTGCTCGCAAGGAAACTCGCAATAATTAGATGGGTAACAAATATGACAGTCGGACCTTCCCCGTGTGAACCTCTCACGATGAGACACTTTATTACGTACACCTAGACGGTGAGTCACACACAACTAAAGCATGAAAGTTTGAAGAATGTGACGGGGGTCGAGAGGTTCAATTACTGTTCGGGCTAAATGTAGAAGCGCGTCATTTAAGCCACTTTGGAGGCGGTGTGATCATCGGTGCCAGATGCATCGGGTTCAGCAGCTCGGAGACGGAGGGCCTCGTTGGCGGGAGAGGTCGGGGGAGTGTGGGAAGACTCATCCAAGCTAGCAGCAAATAAAAACGGCGGTGTAATTCATGGCTTTTGACCGTGAGGAGAAGTTTCAGCACCATGGACAGCGCCGGATGCGGGAGGTCCCAGAGCCGCCGCACAACTGGGGGTCTCGCGCATGCATTCATAGTACTGCGCTCTTATGATTGTGCACAGCAAATCTGTCTCTTTCTGGTGCATTCCAGTGCAGGTTTCTAGTGCAGGAATTCATGGTTGCATTTTTTGGTAATTGATAGAAGATGGCTCATAGAGATTCTGACTGAGGAGTTGACTGACTGAGCTGAGGAGTACTGGAACTGTTATCAGAGAAGGAACAAATGTTAGTGGACTTGGAACTGAGCCTGAGAACTGAAGAAAAGCTGGACGAAGGGTGAAATTGTGTGTAAAACAAAGAGATGAGATGGATTCTGGACCACTCAAACTGAAATAATCCTCAGGTTTAGCGGTGATATTAGCCTGGCGCAAAGTTTTTTGCAGTCAGTTTGATGAGGCTATTCATAAGAATCCTGACCTGAGGAGTTTAATTATCTCAAGTCTTATCTCCTATCACTTGCAGGTTTAGTGTTAACAGATGAAAACTGTGATAGTGCTGAAATGCTGACACAGATTTGGAAGGAACTTGGGGATAAATGCTCACATGCAGTCAAGTGCAGGGTTTCTGATACATCTGATACGCCGATCTATATGCTCAATACTCAAATGATTCCTGGTGAAAACAGTTCCCTGAATGTGAAAGACCTAGCATTCATACAGAGAGAAGTATCAAGTAGAGAAAGAACTGCCAAATTGACCAAATCAGTGCTCAGAAAGAACAAGCTACAAACACGAAGATCAACAGTCAGTGGGCACCTGATCACCAAAACGATGATGATGATGATGGTTGAAGAGTGGGGAAACATCGCCTGTTGTGACTTGCTGATGGCAGCGTGAATTCCTCCGGCCTGGCCGGTGGAGGCGGTGTGACGGTGTGGGAATGTTTTCTTGGCTCCGTACCCTAACCTGGCTATCCTTGGGGTTTGCCATAGTTCAAATGATTCAATCAAGTAGAGGGATTTATTGATCCCTCCATAAATTACCGTCAGCACAGTCCAGAACTCAGTGTCCCAACGGTGAGACCTTTCACTGCCCATACAGTTTATGAATTTGATGTCCAAGTCCTTGAATTCATATCGGAAAAACCTATATCTCAAAGTGTGTGTGTGAGTACGTGTTTGTGTTTTTTGTACAGAAACTTTGTTGCATGAGTAATGCATGTTTAAGGCCTGTGTGATGGTGATTAAAAATCCTTTGGTCTGTTCCATTATTTACTATGTGTCTGGCGTGACGGATGATTTCATGGGAATAATAACTCGCCATGAGAAATGAATCCCATTCGCTTAAACAAGCCCTGAATGAATCACATCTGGACCAAGGTTCATGCCACTCCACTGCTCGGTGAAAAAAAACAGAGTGATATGAATATAGAAAAGATGTTTGCTTTCACAGAAACTATCTGTGTTTCAGTTGAAATACCCAGGGCAACAGGAGACGATGCGCTTACTCATAACCCCCCTCACTTTGGCAGGTGGTTCCTTAATGCTTAAAACTAATTGTGCGTTTTATAGAATTGCCGGATCACTCTTTATACCTCATGACAGTTCCACTTGGAGATTGAGCAATAGTTTGTATGCAGTGCATCCAGTAAAAGGCATATTTCTATAGAGTGACAGGACAGAGAGGAGGAAGAGAGGATGGCATGTAGGCATGTCAAGTCACCTACAATGCGTGGTGTTGTCATGCCTCTTCGTAGATTGCATCACTTTGGAAGCAAGAGCGTGTCTCTTGACTAGCAAATGCAGGTGTTGCTTTGAAACGTAATGGACTGAAAGGTTGAAGCTTCCCTAAAATGGAAATTCAATTAAAGCTTATTATTTTCTACTCCCGGGGAGGACGTGACATTCACCTTGGCCATGCTGCACCGGGGAACGCCCCGATGATGAAATGTTTCAAGAGTGGAACCATGGGAAGTCAGGAGACCCGCAGAGAGAGAGAGAGAGAGAGAGAGAGAGGAGAGAGAGAGAGAGAGAGAGAGAGAGAGAGAGAGAGAGAGAGAGAGAGAGAGAGAGAGAGAGAGAGAGAGAGAGAGAGAGAGAGAGAGAGAGAGAGAGAGAGAGAGAGAGGGAGGGAGGGAGAGAGAGAGGGAGAGAGAGAGAGAGAGAGAGAGAGAGAGAGAGGGAGAAGGGTGAAACAAGGCTAGGGACACTGAGGTGCTATGTCACCCAGCAGCCATGAACGCGATGGTAAAGATTGAGAAGCTGCCATGTGATGGCATAGAGAATAAGATGAGGAGACATGAGCGCTAATAGAGGAGATAAGATGCTAATGCTAAAAGGTCTCTGTGGTTCTAGGCCAATAGCAATAAAAGACCATGGCAGTAAAGGCTGGCTGATGCATTAGCAGAATGGCCTGACTGATCCTGTGCCTCTCATCTAGGGTTATAATAGTTGAGTCCTTCCTGGCTCTCTTTCTCCCTTTCTCCTAGCTGTCCTCATCTATACATGTCTCTCCTCAGTCCTCCCCTGCCCGACTTGTGGTCCTACCCACCCGTTTGTATCCCTGTCTAATGTCTGCCTGTCGTCACAGGTATTACTGGAACTGAATTCAAATGTCATCTTTTAGCTAGAAAGAATGAGAGGTGTCTCAAAAAGTTGTGCTGTGGGTGTAGGTCCATTGCCTACCCTAACTCTAACATTAAAAGGAAAAGTGAATAGTGTGACAAGGTAGATGTGTTTCCAAATGTAGGTTACTGTGACTAGGTAAACTGTCTTGTCTTCAGTCCTAGTCTCTACTCCAAAACACTCTGACTTGGAGCTGGAGAAGAGTCAGCTCAGTTAACCTGAACAAACTGGTAGCTAGCTAACTAGCCAGCAGGCTAATTTAGGAAAAAAAAAAGCATGTTAGCATGCGACTACTAGCCGCGTAATGTTAGCAAATCAGACATGTGACAAGACAAGACAAGACAGCAGCAGTTAGCTGACCAGATACTATGGTTAGCTAGCTTACAAGCTGATATTATCTAAACACAAAATCAATAAGGTCTATCAGTGGTTAAATGTTCAGTCTCCAGCTGAAAACAACAGAAATAAACCATGTCAAAGTTTAGACATTTAATTATGTGTTTACAGCCATGTTGTCAAGAGCTGTAGACCTCCAAAAAGCCCTCTATTGATTCAATAAAAACAGCTATTCAACTAAATGGAGAACAGAAAGAAAAACACCAAACCAAAGAGTTGTGGTTATAAGTGTCTGTGGTGTCTGGCTTTAAAACCCTCAAATCATCTGTCAAACACAAAGACTGACAGATAAGGTCAAGAGACGGAGGGTGGTGGGGAAGCTGACATACACAAACATACAAACACACACACACACACACACACACACACACACACACACACACACACATATTGCTCTTGGGAGTACTCCTATCATTTCTGAATGTGAGCCCGGTCAGACTCTCTATGGATATTTAATAGGTCTCCACCACAAATCATAGTGAATCTTTCATGAGGTTACATCTTATTGTGTGTGTGTGTGTGTGTGTGTGTGTGTGAGTGTGTGTGTGTGTGTGTGTGTGTGTGTGTGTGTGTGTGTGTGTGGATATGTAGTGGATAAGGGTAATCTGATCACAAAACATGGGAACTTACTTACTTTTACTGAGAAAACAGCAATCAGATTCTAGATGCTTCTGAAAAGTAGGTGACTACTTGTTGGATTATTCATGTGCTTATTCAGGGGGAAGAAAAGGCCTTTCGATTGCAAACGCTTTAGATGCAAACACAGCGATCAATTATAGTGGCAGGTGATGTTTCCTAAACGATGCTATTCACATTAGTATTTGTAAATGTGAGCAAAATGTCTTTTCAACCATATATTCTTTAGGTTTACTAGAGGTTAGTCTAATGTCTGCAGGGTATTGGTGGGAAATGCTTTGTGGCTGATCGCTGTTGTGCTTTGGCGCCATCTGGTGGCAGAAACCTGATATGACTGCAGAGGCCTAGCCCAAGAAAACAAGACGGATCTCCAATAGCAGATGGAAAAGAAGAGAGGCCTTCTAGTCTGTTAACCATGTTAGGGATTATCTTGTCCTCTCTCTTCCAGAAATAGAATCACACACCACACACATCTGCCACTCTATCGTGTTTTTAATGGAACCCAGGTCTGGTGAAGTGTTTAAAGACCATCAGATGTTGTATTTGTCATCAAACAAAGCCCAGGAAACAGGAAACAGACCCAGCTGGATGTAAGAAACCCCAGATGAAGCTAAAAGTCATCAGTCAACAGCAATAAACTATTTTTACTTCAATGACAGGTAGGAAAAACTAAAGTTACAGTGCTTTGAAATGATGATTTTGGAAGGTTATAGATGATGATAATAACACTGTTTGGAACAGAATAACCTGTCTCTGTTTAACATATCATAGTCTATAGAATTTGTGGGTAAAGAAAATCAAGTTCACGGTTTCGACACAGGTCGGGAAAGTCTGGAAAAATATGGAAAATGAATTTGGTCATTCCCAGGTCTTGATGAGTTTGGAATTGAAAAAAACGTTTTGGGAAAAGTATGGGAAAATTTAGTTGTACTGCCGTGATATACATACCACTACGCATTGTCTGTGGTTTTAGACCCACTTCATCTCACATATTTGTTGCTATGCTGAGCAATCTTCATCTATAGAGTGATAAGGCACAGTTAGTGTCATACTGAACACCAACACAAATCATCAAATCAAATCAAAAGAAATCAAGGCCTGGAAAAGGTATGGAATTTTGAAATTGAAACTGTGTAGGAGCCCTGCAGGTTTCGGGATATGAATACTATAGACTGCATATGTTTCATAGAGGATGCTCTCATGCGATGTTTCCTCCTGTTAAACCCACTTAACACCTTTTATTGAACAGCTTCTGCTCTGAGAACTGAGGACGTGTCACTGGGCCATCTGGAGAGCATTAGAATGAAATACCGTCAGATGGATCAACAGGGCATGAACCTTCTCTGTTGTTTCTCTCTCTCTCTCTCTCTCTCTCTCTCTCTCTTTGTTTTCTCTCTCATTCCGCAAATGCACAAACACATCCACAGAGCAAAGTGAGAGAGAGAAAAAGAGAGAGAAAGAGAAGAGAGAGTGAAAGTAGGGAGAGAAAAAAAGCGAGGGGGACTGGGAGGGACCCGGGGTTAGGTTCAGTTGGACCCAAGCCTACTGGAACCAAAGCTGATTAGAGAAACAACGAGACAGAAAGCTGCAACTCTGACCAGGACTCCAGCAAAAAAAGACTTTTGCCTTTCCAGATAGCTGGGCTGTTTCTCTCTGATTCAAGTGGATTTATTTTATTTTTTTTGGGCTTATTTTCAGGGAGGAATGGCGTATGAGTGAATAGTTCATCAGAGGAACGTTTCAGAAATAAACAGGAAAAGCACCGATTGTCTCTCGGACACAGAAATAGCAGCGGCGGTTTCAGTGCTGGGTAGTTTGACACTAGTGCTGATGATGTCAGGCAGCTCGGTTCCTATCCTTCTCTTGTCTCTGGCCCTGACTGTGGGTTCAGCACAGAGCCAGTCCTCCAGCCAGGATGCCTTCATAATCCAGTATTTAGATAGGAGACTGGTACAGATGGAGGTAGGTGGTCCATTTGACATCCAGTGCTTGCCCTTCCCGGGATAAGGAAGACACCAAACTGTGATGAATCTTTGACATGTGGAAGTCAAATCTAGGTTTACTTTACAGTATACACTCCACTACTTTACCCGATTGTGTTTCATGCCTTTATTCTGAAAACGGCGTCTCCAATGCATTGCCTGATTATACGTCTAAGGCTTTTTTTTGTTCTGCATCACTGACATCAGGAGCGTCTGAGTCGATGTGAGCAAAACACGGCGAGCGTCACCCAGAGGATGTACGACCTCTCCTCTGAGGTCAGGGGTCACCGGTCCCTCGTCAATGTTCTGAGGTGCCTTTAAACAACCTTATAGAAACACAGATAGATGCATGAGGATATGAGGAAGTCAATGCTTTGCACCACAAGCCAGTCAGAAATTTTAGTTAGTGGATGTTTATTCTGCATGGCCTAAAATGAATGAATGAATGAATCAAATGAAGCAAATCCATCTGCCTCTGCAGGTCAGAGTGTGGCTAAATGAATTAAGTGTGTCTCCCTGTCCATAGGTCAGAGGTGAAGAGCCAGGTGGACGGCGTCTCCACCCGTGTAGAACGGGTGGAGAGAGAGTTGGAGTATCTAGAAGACAAGATCCCCACCCAGTCCAACATTGAGATGGAGGAAGCACTGCTGGAGCAGCAGATGAGGGATGCAGAGCTGGACCAGCTGAAGAAGACAGCCAAAATCACACTGGAGAACGGTGTGTGTGTGTGTGTGTGTGTGTGTGTGTGTGTGTGTGTGTGTGCAGTTATCATGCCAGTGATGATGGCGTACATGTCAGAGGGAGAGGAATGAGCGGACCCAGTGGTAGTGAATGTATGAACACTGCAACCACAGCGATTGCCCGCCCGTTAACAGGCTCCTCTCCATCTCCAGACTGCAGTGCGGCCCTGAGCATCGTCAAGTCTCTGAAGATCGTGAAGAAGGCGGGAGACACCTACGGGTGCTGGTTCAAGGACCCCTCTGAAGGATCAGCCAAGGTCCACGCTTTTTTTAAAATGATCGTTTTGGATGTAACAGCCATAAATGACTCTAAACAGCAGAGAGACAGGAGGTTTACTCATCTAGTTTTCCCTTAACAATGCCATACATTATATTTTAAAGGCTAAATTCATCTTGGATCAGCAATCCTATTAATCAGCAGTTGATAAATATTGCCCAGTGCCTGTGCATGTGATGTATTCAATGATTGCTATGTTATATTTGGCTTTATTAAAGGAAAAATGCACTTTAAAACACTGTAAAAACACTAAAACACCTTTACACTGTTTAAAAAGGCTATTGGCGATGTACCTTGCATCTATTCATATTCTCTCATTGACCATCACAGAATGATGATATATAACAGCGCTAGAATATCCGTGGCAATAAATTGTGGGCTCTTTCAGGTGTACTTCCTCAGTGGGCTCAGAAACAACACGGTGTTGGAGTATGTCTCCTTGAGAAGCTTCACCGAGGGGGGAGCCACAGCGACAGCCAGGGTGATAGAGCTGCCGTTCCACTGGCGGGGAACTGGCCATGTGGTCTACAACGGGTTCCTCTACTACCACAAGGCCGACACTGCCAACCAGATACTGAAGGTGGGTGTCTGTCCCTTTCGCTTCATTGTTCTGCTCCTTTCCAATGAGGGGTTTCAAGTGGTGTAATACCTTCTGGTGGCCATGCTGGAGGTCCACACCTCAACGACATCTGGACACTGTAATCACTGATACAACTGATTGATTTTATGTTCAAATCATGTCAGCTTGCCAGTTAACTATGGTAGCTAACCATCATTGTTGTTATAGCTCAATTCTCCAGTGGGCCTCCAAGACGACTGGTTGCAAGATGTCCAACACAACTGCAAAGCCTCTGTGTCTACAATGATGCACGTCGCCAAATATGTTTGATTTCCATTCGTTTCTACCGCGCAAAGGTGGACCTGCTGAACGGCACGGTGGTGGACAGCACGCTGCTACCGGGAGCAGGTCGCCTGGCAGCCTACAGTCTGAACCCCAACACCTACCTGGACCTGGCTGTGGATGAACTGGGCCTCTGGGTCATCCATGCTGACCCTGACTATAGAGGAAACCTGGTCATCACCAAACTGGATAAAGGTAGAGGGTACATCCCCCTACTCACGCTCTCTCTCTCCACACACACACACAGTATCCTCATAATCACCGTATCTCTTGGTGTCCTCACCTCAGGGACCTTGGCGGTAGAACATACCTGGGACACGCTGTGTAAAAGCCGCGATGCTGAAGGAGGCTTCCTGATCTGCGGGACCCTCTACGTGGTTTACAACACGCGCTACGGAGGACGATCCACCATACAGTGCCTCTATGACATCCACGACACCATCCACAGGTTGGCTTACGCACGGAAAGACACGTGCACACACAAGAATGCACTCTCACCATCGACCGCGCACACGTGCACACACACAGAATCAGACGCATACATTTTGAATCACAGTTCTCAACCAGAGCCGTCTCTTAAATATACATGATATTTTCTCATTTTATCTGCCATCTGTCCGCAGTCACGAGAGTCCCGTGCTGTTCTTCCCTAAGAGCTACACCAGCCACAGCAGCCTCCGCTACCACCCCAAAGACCAACAGCTGTATGCCTGGGACGATGGCTACCAGACCATATACAAGGTGGAGACACGCAGGGAGGGCTGAGCCACTGCCGAATCAGGATAATATCTGCTGTGTTCGTCGGTTAGAAACAGTGTTTTCACTTCACACAAATGTCCCCAATGATGCAATATACTGTACATCACTTCCTATAAAGCAATGACTCATTCTATAAAAGTTGATGAGTATAATCCACTCTTGTCCAGTCCCATGATCCTTTGGTGGCAATGGTTGCTGCCTTTATTGCTGTTATCATTATAGAGAAATAAAATCACATCCATCCAAAGGCACACAATATGCATTATATAGGCCGTATATGTTGTAACACCACAATAAAGAGCATTGATGTGTCATAGATGGTCTTGTATGCATTGAATACCTCTATCTCTACCACTATACCTAATATTTAGGCCTTGTTCAAATCTATCCTGCTGTTGAGAAAGCTATCCGTCATACTAAGTAGTATCAATGAAACTACTGATGTTATATGAAGATTGTTTTAAGGGGGGAAAAATGAAAAGATTGTTTTTTTTGGTTTATATTGGTGGTAGTTTGCTTTAAGATGATTACCTACAAGAGTTCAAATTTTACCCACTTTTTTAGTGTGTGTGTGTGTGTGTGTGTGTGTGTGTGTAAAACGGCTGGGTCCTGTTCCTCTCATTACAAACTGTAAGTGTTTGAAAGATACACACTCCAGCTACTACAGCCTCATCACTTTACAGCTACTGACCAATGTAGTAGTAATAATAACAATGATGATAATAATGCTAATGCTAATATATTGTCAATATCTCTGCGTTGTAATGTCTCTCCAGCTGCTGACGAATCTTTTCTTGTAACGCCTCTGATTCATCCCGCCCATTTTCAGTTGATGGTGACGTAAGAAAAGGGGGCGGGGCGAGTTTGACCGTTGACAGAAGCGACAAACCAACTGGCTGTTGTGGACAACTGTGACTTTTAAAACGGACTGCAGCTTGTTTCTAGCCAAGTGTCCGTTTTCACTATGAGAAGGAGAAGCAGCGGCAACGCCAGTCGGAGAAATTCAACAATAAAAAGACGCAGTGAGAATTTGAGTTTTGATGAATTCGGCTTTGCCCTGACTAAAAGAAAGGACCAAAAACTTCATCACCGATGTCACGATTACAGGTGCGGGATATGGGGGCTGGACACGTTGGACATAGTTTAGCATTTTAAGTATTAAATGCTTTTAAAAGTGCTGGTTTCTTTTGTCAGACCTATATTCTGTTTGTCTTTCATTTTCACTTTTATTTCAGTCGTGAAATTGGTGTAACTGGCATTAAAAGGCTATAAAAACTTGCTGAAACTTGCACACCGCTCCCGTTCATATGGCTGTGCGGCGGCGTGTTTGTGTTTTATATAGAAAAACTCATTTTTGTAGGAAGTACTGTTTGAGTGTTTCAGAAACAATAAACACAGTTCATAGTCATTGTTAACGTTATATATATATATATATACATGGGTATGATATTCGCATCAAAATGCATTGTCCTTTTGAAATGGCTACGGTTACATTGTGGTGTTTTGTCTCATTGAATGGGAGCTCTAGATTGAACTGGACGCCATCATCCTTGTCAGCATCTTTTTAACATATACCGTGTTGTATGTGTGTAAATCTAGTGTACACATGTTAGATTATTAGTGTTGTTTCTTTCAGTAAGCAGACTTAATTGACACACTCTAATAGCTGTGGAAACAATAAATGTGCTGTCAAGTCTCTAGCTAGTATGTGTACAGGATATGTACATGGCTTCCTCAATTTGAGCTCAGTTAAAGATCTAGGTTTTAAACCTATTTACAGGGGTTGATGCTAATACTGTCCAATGGCCAATGATTATAAACACTGGCTGGGGCTGGTAAGTGTGTCAGTGTAGCATACTACTTTGGTGGGCAGGCAGCCTGTGTTCGGTTGATCTGTTCTAAAAAAGTACTTTTGCTTCTCAGACATTAAATTGGGGTGGTAAACTTCTGAATCCACTGACTGCTACTGCTGGTTAACTGTTAGTTTCAAACCCTGGATACCTGTGGTGTCTATATCTCCCAGAGAAGTGTTGTCGTAGGGTTCGACCGATGTGGGTGTGAAGATGATGAAGATTCAGTGTTAAATTGTAATCTTGCCAAGGTGGAAAAGCCTCTGAAACGGCATTCAAACCATCATGTGACACACCAACTCTCCATTGAAACTCATACTCTCACACCACACTGGAATTATTTCTCAGCTCAGCCATCTGAGATAAAAAAAAAAATAATGTTCATGCATAACTGTGTGGAATTTGATCAATTGGGTTTTGATTGGGGTTAGACAACATGGAGTAGCTGTGGTGAGACAGACACCTCCATGTCAGATTTGATTGGCCGATATCTGTTTTTCAATTAAAGGCCAGTATCGTCCCAATATAACGGATGTATCGGTCTAACGCTAGTATTGTGTTGTGCTGTCTCTGTCAGCTACCCCCAGCTGAGCTCAGTGAGAGTGAAGGAGCTGTGTGAGCTGCTTAGCTACTGGAATGGAGCTAGCTTCATCTGCAGGAGTCAGGTTGGGTGTTGATATTCTATTCTGTAAACTATAGTAAATGACATGAAGTGAATTCACCATATTATGTGTTTTGATGTGTAATTGCTATTTCATCAGTGCACAAGTTTTCTTCACACTCTAGATGTGTTTTCTTTCCAGATTGAGCGATTTATCAGGATGGGTATTCCTCCGAGCTTACGAGGTCGAGTATGGAAGTGTCTCCTCAGTATAGACAGTCTGATAGAAACCAGTGACTTCAACTACCAGGTAGAGAACTGTACTGGAAAGTATACACTCCTGTGTCTGATCATGTTATTGCAAAGCTTTCACTAGCAAAAGTGTGTTGTGCTGTCTCATAACTGCTTGTGGAGTTTTCTCACAACAAAAGTGTGTGCCTTTGCCTCCTCCAACAGAAGTGCTTGTTGGAGGTGCGAGGGCCCCTGGTGGACTTGGGTGTCAGCGAGTACGGCATCCTGTCTGCCATAGCTACGTTGAGCGACACCCAGAATGATCTGGGTTTGACCGACCAGCAACCCTCCAGCTGCCTTGAGCCTGGCTACTCCAGAGACGATGTCACGCTCTTTCGACAGATCGCTCTGGACCTGCGTGAGTTTGAGAGAGGGGAATGAGATTCTTGTTTTGCTTTTCTTGTTACAACCAGTTTGAGTTTTAGACCTTTAGAGTGAGTGCCTGTGCAGGCCCTTTTAAAAAGTCTTTAAAATGTGTAACCTTAAAATGGTTAAATGTTGCCTTTTAGTCTTAGATCCGGTTAACAATATTGCTTTTACTTGGGACACCACTTTTTTAGTCCTAAATTTCCCTGGTTGCACAGATGCATACTCTCAAACTGCTACTGTTTTTGTTACTATTCTGTCTTATTTGAAATTGGTGTTGAATTGTATTTAAATTGTCATTGAAAGGTTCTTAAAGTATAACATTTACAGTAACTGGCAGAACTTGCCTCTAGTCACCCTGGGTTAGGAGAGAGTAAGGTTCAAAGTTAGGCATGTAGTGGTGAGGGTTAGGATTAGTGTGTGCATGTGTTTGTTTGTGTGAGAGAGGGCGGGAGATAGGTGGAGAGAGAAATGCTAAAGTGCTTTTAGTACTCCAAGTACAAACAGACTTTGAGTCCGTCATTGAAATAACAGCTTTGTAGCATTCATTAATTTTAATTAAACTGCCCCATAGAGCGTTCCTTCCCGACCCACCGCTCTCTGATGGGGGAAAGCCCAGAAGCCATTGAGGGTCAGGCCAAACTCTTCAGGGTCCTCATCGCCTACGCCAAGTACAACCCGCAAGTTGGATACAGCCAAGGTAACAGAGGTTGATCCACAGCTTTACTTTATTCATTTATGTAGCCCATGAGGGTGGTTGATTCATTGATTTTTATATGCTGCCTTCTCTGCTTCTGTACCACTTCATGGACTTTTGTGCTATTAGTTGGTTATACCACCATATCAACACTATGCAGTGCCAAATAGGCTGCTTCTTTATTTGTCGTGTTTGAAACAGAAACAAGTACAGATTCTGTACAGTCTGTGCATTTGTAGTGATGGCATATAGATCTAATAATTATCAGTTGTCTTGTCAGAGTTTGTGTTGTCTTAAGATCATAACGATTTGGCTATATAGTCAACTATTAGATAAAGATCCTGAAAATAAGTTCTCCTGCCGTGTGATGTCATTGAAGTTAATTTGCATCTTATGAGAGGTTTATGGGAAGGTGGGAAGATTTATATTTAAAGTAATACAGCTTTTAATTCCTTTAATTAATCAGCCTACTTAATAAAGAACAGATCTTATTTGTGCAAAAGTATTTTCTTTTACCGCACAATGTTAGATAGCGCCCGGATATCTAACAGGGTCTTGAACGACTACAGACCTGTGGCGTTGACTTCCCACATCATGAAGACCCTTGACAGGCTCGTGCTGGCTCACCTCAGACCCCTGGTGAAGGAAG
Organism: Hoplostethus atlanticus; assembly: GCA_034670405.1. NCBI lineage: Eukaryota > Metazoa > Chordata > Actinopteri > Trachichthyiformes > Trachichthyidae > Hoplostethus > Hoplostethus atlanticus. The sequence goes on from JAXDDX010000001.1 coordinate 17,885,358, forward strand.
GACTGGACCCCCTGCCGTCTGGACAGGGCGGGTAGCACTGTGAGGATCATGTTTTTTGATTTCTCCAGTGCTTTTAACACCATTCAGCCCACACTCCTGGGAGATAAGCTTCAGACAATGCAGGTGGATGGCCCCTTGGTGACCTGGATTATAGACTACCTGACTGGCAGACCACAGTATGTGAGGCTGCAAGGCTGTGTGTCACATCTGGTGGTCAGTAGTACAGGGGCCCCCCAGGGGACTGGTCTGGCTCCCTTCCTGTTCCTCTTTACACATCCGACTTTAGGTACAACACAGAGTCATGCCACTTGCAGAAGCTCTCGGATGACTCTGCAATTGTTGGATGTGTTAGGGGGGGGGGGGGGATGGGGGGGGTACAGAGGACTGGTTGGTGACTTTGTTGAGTGGTGCAACCAGAATCATCTGCAGCTCAACGTAGGAAAAAACAAAGAGATAGTGGTGGATTTCAGGAGGACTAAGGCACCAATCGCCCCCAATTCCATCCGGGGGGAGGATGTAGACTTGGTGCAGTCCTACAGGTACCTAGGAGTGCACCTGGATGACAAGCTGGACTGGAGTGGGAACACTGAGGCTACATACAAGAAGGGCCAGAGCCGACTCTACTTCCTGAGGAGGCTCAGGTCCTTCAACGTATGTAGAACCATGCTGAACGTGTTCTATCAGTCGGTGGTGGCAAGTGCCCTTTTCTTTGCGGTTGTGTGCTGGGGCAGCAGCATAAAAGGTGCAGACATTAACAGGATAGACAAACTGTTGAGGAAAGCGGGGTCTGTCCTGGGGGCCAGCCTGGACCAGTGAAGGTGGTGGCTGAGAGGAGAATGTTGGTCAAACTGCTGGCCATCATGGACAACGTCTCTCACCCCCAAGAACTACTACTGCACATTTTCACCTTTATTCTTTATTTTTGTTATTCCTCAGCAACTAGTTGTAGAGTGAAAATTACCAAGATGCAGGTCCTATTCTACGTGGGATGAGGGAGTAAATTAGGGGTAATCCATTTAATGGATTTCAGACACGTTTTAAATGATGTGTTACATACATATACCACTTGATGGCAGCAGAGGGCCGCCAATAAAGAAGTTTTCAGCACCTCGCTCAAGACAATCTCTAATGCTTTAACAATGCTGCTGATGAGGGCAGGGTCCACTCACCTCTCTCAGTGTATGGAGTATACTGGAGTATACTGAGAGAGTATACTACTCCAACACGCTATCCATCCATTTAAGCATATAGATGTGGGGGGGGCGCATTATGCCTTCCTGCTCAGCAGTGTACCCCTCTACTCCCAGATTTGCATTATCTCACTCATTGAAAAAAACATCTTAGCAACTTCAACTCAATAATATGTCTTAACACCCATGCCCCATCGTGTAGTGTTTTCCTAGAAATTAAATATTGCTGCTGTGTTGTACTAATATCTGTGTTTCTTTCCCTTTTGGATAAAGTGGGTATGTGTGTATTGCAGGGATGTCCTACATAGCTGCGGTGCTGCTGATGCAGTTGGGAGAGGAGGAGGCATTCTGGGCTCTGGCAGCCTTGTTGGACAAACCCAAATATCTCGCACAACTGTTTGACCTCAACCTCACCAAGTAAGGATGAACATATACAATGTTTAAGGGCCATTAAATACCAGCACTATTAGCAATGTCAGCATAATCAATAGCACTTATTTCCTCCTACACAAGTCTGGCACAGTTTTCCTCACACACTTTTTTTTTGGAGTAGGTGACGTAAGGCATGGCTGCAGAACTAAAACAAAGCTGTTATTTCTTGTGTAATCAGGGTCCAGCATCAGGTGAATGTGTTTGATCAGTTCCTGAAACACAGGAAGCCACAGCTCTCTCAGCACATGGTAGGTAATGCTGGGGCTTCATTTTAGTTCAGGTTTTCACTCACTGGGTTTCTTCATAGAACTAAGGCCGAAATTTGAGTCATGCCTATCATTAATATGTGAGTGTGAATAGAATTATTTTAGAACTTCAGATTTTTAAACGATTAATGTATCCCGATGATATGTTTTTTCTTTGGCATTATTGCACACTAAAATTGAAAATGGTGATTGAATTTAGATTTGGGCATCCCTGGAAATGTGGATGTAAACTAATGCATTTTTGTGACATTTTGTTACCGGAATAATTTGAGTTGCTTTAGATGGAAAGTGAGCCTGGGAATCCATGATGACAGTGGTGTGTGTGTTTCAGGCCAGTTATAGCCAAGTGATGAGAAGTTGATCTGCTAGTGAGAGGCCAGTGTGGTGCATCCATCACCAACTGGGCCCCTTTCTGCTGTCATTCACTCTATTACACACAGAAACACAAAATCATCCTTTCTCCTTTGCCACACTGATTGCAACTTGGGCCCCCTCTAAACCCTTTGTGCGTGTGCATACACACACACTCACACTCACTCACTCACTCATCTGTCATTTGTGCTGCTTGAGTATCTTTGAAGGGATTGTGGTACTTCACGTTGAGTCAGCAGATGTGGAGAAAAGCTGCCCTTTTAGAGCCAATACACACACCCAGGGGCTTATGGCAGGCAGTGGAGTGGATGCTGCTTAATTTTCCCCCATACGGACAAAACCTATTTCTGAAGATCAGAGGTTAGCGTTTTCTCTAATGATAGGCTCTTTGTAATAGAGCTGTTCAGCAGAATACTGTAAAGGCAACTGTAAGCATGCTGAAAACATTGATTTTTGTGCTGTGTAACCAAACCTACTGGACCTGGGCAAACAGGCTGAATACATTTTGAATACCTGGCAATAAACACGAGGAGCTCATTATATATCTTACTTTTGTCCAATTTTAGAAGCTGTGAATCTGGAAATCACACACCAAAACAGCTAAAAAACAAAAATTGGAAACTCAATGTTCCAGTGGATTTTACTCAAGAACTGGGAGCTGAAGGTTTTCTATGAACACACAACACCTTTGAGGAGCAAACAAAGCCCCATGCAAGGGAAACACACTTTTGAGACAAACCTTTTGACAAGATAAGATACAAAATACTGTAGGTTAAATAAATAAAAAAATTAAAAAAAAGTCAGTCTCATTGTCTAAGGCTGTGTTCACACTGCAGGCCTTCATGCTCAATTCTGAATTGCTCATATCAGATTTTTTTTTTCAGATGACGGCTCATATCTATTCTAGGATGTAACCCATCTAAGACACCAGTACGAACTGACAGCAATGTTGAAAAGACACTTGCTGAAATCTAAGAGTGATGGGTAGGAAAACCATACTCAAATACATTGTATGGTTATGCTGTTTGAACCCCCCCCCCCTGTTTCCCCAACCCCCTAATCCTCCAGGAGTCAGTAGGAGTGTCATCAGTCCATTTTGTGATGCCATGGTTCCTTACCCTCTTCACCTCCCTGCCCTGCTGGGACTCTGTTCTGGCTGTCTGGGACCTCATCATACTGCACGGTAGTTACTTTTGTTACTTCCCACTGTGCATCAAAGAAAGCATTATTGCCATAGAAATCATCTTTGAAAATGGCTCCTGTCTCTCCTTAGGCCTGTCAGCAGTTTTTCGTACTGCTCTGACCATCGTTGAGCTCCTGGAGTCTCGTCTGATGAACCTGAATGATGAGGGAGCGGTGCTACCCCTCCTCCTGAGGGTACCCGTTGATGTGTAAGTCAAGCATTGTTGAACACAGTAGAAGAGTATTCATGTATATTATCTAGGGTGTATGCGCACACAGACATACACAGTGTTGCTGGAAAAAGCTTGTGTGCTCAGCAAACCACCCTTGGATAGTTAGATAGAAAAAATACCTAAACCAAAATTTCCATCCAGCAAGCACCAAATGCTGGTAAAATTTGTGTTTGGCAGATAAATCAGTAAGGGTCAAACTCTGTCAAACATTGTCCCTGCTGGCCACCATACACTCTCTCAACGTGAGCAAATCAAAGCAAGACAGTGGTTCTGTATCAAACAGGATCCTGGTTGTGCTCTACACAAAGTGGTAGCATCTGAAGTTCTGCTAACTTGTAACTGTATTTATATTAAAAAATAACAAATTATTTTGGCCAGTAAAAATTATTATTGTAATTGTAGGTAATTACATACATATATACCACACACACACACAGAAATACAGTTGTGGCAATAGTTATTTTGTCAGAACACAAGCCAGTGACTGGCTTATCTATGCCTATAAGTACTCAACATTCACTTTCAGCTTTTACACAAATATTAAATTAGGTTACTTTGTTGTGAGTAATATACTATATACTACTATTTTCAACAAAAGTTTGGGACAACACACATCTTGTGTTACATCTCAATACCACGTGTAGCCGATAACATGTTGTATGGAAGATATGTCATCCCAGACCACACTGGGAGCCGACGTGACGGAGCCTTTTGGCTGGAATTGGCAGCACAGTTCCTCCAGAACAGCTCAGCTTTTTAGCCTTCAATAAAACCCCAGGCAGCTCATGAATATCAATCAGCTCATCAGGGCTGCGCAGACTGGACATGTTTTGACATTGAGCGTTCCAAAAAAAGTATAGTTTCATTGTTTTGCCATAGTTGGTTTTAGACATGCTTGGGTTAAACATCCTTTATGCTAAATTAGTTTCTTCAATGGCATCCCATGCAGCTTTCAGTCAGGCCCCTCGGTCCGTCTCTCACTATGTTGAATATAAACGTCACATGCCGGCGGACATGTTTTGTTGACATGGAGCCGTCGTTATGGCAACTCAGCAGGGTCACTGGGTTTGTGTATACAGCCAGTGTGTCTGTGACGGACTGGTGCACGGCGCTTATTAAAATCTAGTTTATCATATTTGTTTTAATAGCTAAGCTCCCTCCAAGTACTTTAATTTCACACTCATGTCTGCTTCTCTTTGTAGAAAAGGTCCTACTGTTTGGACCTCTGTTTGTTTACCTTGGACGGAGATCTGTAGAGTGTAGACTCTGGATAAAGGGAGGTTACACAGCCAAGTAGTTTCCATCTACGCAGTTGTGTCTCAGGCAGTGATAAAGCACGTTATCATGAGCCAAACAGGGGAGAAGGTGTAGTAGGTACAGCAACAATGACTTGCAAAGTGGATTGTGAAGGACAAGTTGTTAGGATTCTTCTGGGCCACAGTTATACAACCATTTTACTGTCGGATTTTGACATTTGCATTGAATCTGATGTAAAGGACAACTTCAATGACGATTTGATTTTTCGTTCTTCTGTTACATTTTATATATAAAATTTCAATATCACTTAATAGAACAGATACAAGAAACCCTGTTTTCTGTGCTGCAGGAAAAGGCGAAGCACATTTTGGTCGTGTGCGAATCTCTATTTCTGTTTGCATATGCAAACATCATGGGCTTCCAGCACTGACAGTCCCATTGTGTTCCAGCTCTGGTGTTCAGTGGGCAACATGCCATCCCGTTGCATTGAGAGGTCCTTGTTGTTCGCTTGGCATCATTATGAAAGCTTGGTCAGGAGTCTACACTAAGTGGTCTGACTGTCTCTCAGGGCTGGATCCTCTTACACTGGGAAGATACTGTTGAAGAAAGAGAGAAAGGGAGGGAGAGAAGTAAGAGAGAGAGAAGGGTACACTAAGGGGGGTGAGGGGATGCAGGTGGAAAGTGAGTGTCATAGTGGGACTAAGAGCAAAGTGGGAGGATGGTGAGAGAGAAATGGAGGTGGGGAGGTAGTAGTGATCTTCAACCTCTCTTACTTTTCTTTGAGGTTCTCTGCTCCTTTTAGTCTCTGTGAATGGTGTAAATGAGAGTTGTCATGCCCCCGTACAGGCCATTCTGATTAATGATTGGTTGAGAGGCTCATCCATCTAGTGTGACATTGTCTGTCTACACTGAGCTGTCAATCAGCTGTCACCTGTCATGGGCTGCAACAATAACCCCCAACCCCCCACCTCATCCCGCTAAACTGGAGCTTTGGGCTATAAGAATGAATGTGTTCCCTCTTTCGGTCAGTCTCTCTCTCTTTCTGTCTATCTCTCTTTCTATGAATCTCTTTCACTTTCTGTACCCTTCTGCTTTCTTTACTCCCTCCCCCTAATCTAATCTTTGGGACATAACATAAATCAACGGAGCTATGGGCTTTTTTTTCTTTGCATCCTCAGTGTCCTTACTCCACTTCTATCTATCTTCCTCTCCCCCTCTGACTCGATTACAATAACCCCTCTACCTTCCCCTATCTCTGTCCTCGTTTGTCATCTGTCTCACACCTCCTACCCCTCTGCTGTCTCTCTTCCTCTTTCTAACCCCCTCCTACACCCTTTAGCCTTCTGCTTTTTCTTTCCATCAATCCCTCATCTTTATCTTCTGAGGATGTGCAGAAAAATACAGGAAAACTGTAATCTCCCATTAGAAATGAGCTGTGAGATGGAAGTTGGGCCCAAAAAAAACCTGCAAAACTGAAAAAAACTGCACTTGCAGTGGCCGAGTTATTGGGTTTTTGTCGTTTCTTATGTTTGCCCTACCATCTGTATTCAGGGAATGTGCAATGACATGAACAGTGTTGGTATCATTTTTATATCTTTGAATTCAGTTCTTGGTTTGCTTTGTGGGCTAAACAGTAACTTTTAAAAAGACTAATCACCTTTTAAATTTAAATGGTGATTATGAAGCTCTATACAGAGAAATCAAACAATGCATTTGAATTATTGCGTTATAGTTAACTCTCACATTTATAATTATTCCTTCGTTCCCACACCCTCCTCCACCACTCTACTGATGCCTTTTCCCTCTCACTCTCGTTCTGCATCTATTTTCTGTTGTCCCTGTTTCAGTGTCCATATATCTCCTCTCCCCCCACCTGTCTCTCTTTCTGCCTTTCTATACTCCCTCCCACTCAGTGCCGATATAGGTCGTAGTCGTCAATGGCCTCAACAGCCCTCTACCACTCCTCTCTCTGTCGATCATTCGCAGTTTCTCTTCTCTACCCCCTTCTTCGCAATACTCAATTCACATACACCTCCCTGGGCTCTCCCTCCTCCTCTGTGTTTCTCATTTTCTCCTCCACACCCCTCCTCCATGCCTCCTTTCATTCACTCATTTATCCCCGTCGACACCCTCGTTCTGCTAGAGGGGTTGACACATCATTTGTTTACTTCACACTGACAAGGCCGGATTCAATGAAGTCCCCCCCCCCCCCCACCCCTTCGTTTTTTAAATCATCAAACTATTGGGCTTTTATTACTCACAACACACACAGGGATGTTTCACTTTATTTTACAATTAAAGAAGTTGACCCACATTCACAAAAACAGTGTGAAGAAGTAAAGGAAAATTCCACCCTTAGATACTCACTGTTCGATAGGAATCTGTGATGTTCAGTGCATTACAGGGTGTTGTAATGTACCTTTTTGTTGTACCCACTTTCCCTCAACCTGCTTTGTCTACTTGTACTTCATTTAGTGATGTCTTACATTTCCCAGAATTCCTTTTGACAACCCCCAGAGAACGGACATGAACGTATACCAATTGTGTATAAAAGTGTCTGCGATCGGAGTAAAGTTAGCTTGATATCGGATATTCTGCGGATAATCGTTTTTTCATCTTCAATAACTTGTGCAGCAAACAAATGAAACCACATTAATGATTTATGATTACCACCAGTTGAGAAGATACTTTTCTTATGCGATCTGCAGTTCCTATGGGAAACAAACTATTGGAATTTGAATGTGTTCATTCAAAAATATTTTCTCAATTGTTGTCTACATTGTTCTTCCTCAGTGGGTCCTTCTTGTGTGTCTTGTTCATTATTTTAGGGACAGTATGCATTGCAGGATCTGGACATTTTTTCGGAAAAACCTACAGATTTGAGTACAAGTCCATGCCTTGTTGTTCTCAGAGCCTTTCCCTGAGCAACCTGATCTAGAAAATTGGTCTGAGAGTTGGTGCCTAATCAGTTTAAACATCTTGTAGTGTAAACCTACCAGCTATGATGTGTGTGTGACATACATACACACCCAGAGATCAGGGGAGACGGTGTGCTCTAGCACCCTTGACATTTACAATAGTCCAGAAAAGAAAACATCAGTTTGATGGATAGATGTGTCTTTGCTGAGATGAATAGAATGTCAAAGGTTTGGTGTGAGTCAGTCCAGGGAGTTTAAACTGATTTCACTTTTGTAACGCAGTCACATTTTTTAGTGCACATATCAGGGTTTTATGAATGGTCAACCACCAAAATTGCCTTCTCTCTTGACCCCCAGCTCTACATTCTTACTTTCACTTTGAAATCCTATTCTAAAAATAATACTGCTACCGTATCTGCAATTAAGGAGCAGTAGACCATTTTCCCCCAATCTGTAGACTGTGTCTAACTTTCCAAGAAGTCAATTTGAAATCCTCTTTGCCGTTATTGATATTGAGAGCTGGGGAAAAGTCCTGAATGCCGGTGGTGACGGTGGATAATGTTGGAAGCTGACAGCTCTTTAACGTCTATGGAGAAGTGGATGCTGACAAGCGAAAAAGTTCTTAAACTATAAACTTAAACCCTTAAACTATAGTTAGTTTATTCTTATGATCTTGGACAGCTTGATTAATATTTATGAACATAAGCAACTCTCTCCTATATGAGTTACCTGTGAGATCAGGTAGATCATTGAAAGAGTTCATATTATGGTAGATATTCACATTAGGCCAATTTTGCTTTTTGCAATATGGGCTGTTTTTTTAGCCATCTGATATAGCCAAATGGACTGCTAGTGTTTTTGTGATGCTTTTATCTATCCCTGAAGAAGAAATTCTCTTTTCCCATGCCCCCATCCACAGAGAGGTTAAGGTTAGCTACCTAACAGCACTACTGGTGTTGGTAGGGATTCAGTATCTTTCTCAAGGGCACTTCTACAGGGCAGATGTTTTCGCTGTCATGGGGACTTGAAACCAGGTCCGGTTTAAGAACGCTCTCCCTAATCGTGCCAATTTGAGTTGAATGACACTGAGATTCAAATGATTGTTTTTTTCTGAGTGATAATAGTATTGCAGGGATGATAACATGTACATGTTTTGAGAAATTTGTAGCAGTTGGCATCAGAAGGTCAGAGGAAACCATGTATCGTCTTCTTCACCTGTGATCACATCCTCTCTTTTCATTGGAGAGTTGGAAAGGAAAACATGTCCTGAAATAAAATGATGTCCTGAACAGTGTCGTTTTACCAAAAGTTGTGACTGGGACTGGCAATAGTGCAAGTTTCATTGCACTTCATTTCATTGAATTACATAAATTTGAAATGGTCATATTCAAAATATGTATAATCACTACACATCACAACACCACAATTTATTCGGAAGAAATCATGTCACTTTTTCTGAACAGCTGCCCAGCAAACTAGTTAGCCACTGGCCACTACCTTACCAACAGCTTGCAGCTAACTAGGCCACATATTCACATTTGTGAGACAACAATCAGTTTTGGATGAATTTCTCAAGTTGGTATGATGTTTACAACACAATCCTTTCAGTAACATTAAACAAATGAAAAGATTTGTGGGCATGTATCAACAAATGAGAAACGTCAGCCACCATTCAAAAAAATCCATCGTGCCCTGAGGGATCAACATGAATTGAGAAAACTGAATTTGAAATTATAATTACAATTTCACTAATAATCGTCATTCAATTTTAAGCCATTTCAAATGTATGCAATTCAAATACTTTCTCTGCTGGCACTGATCTCTTTCCCTAATTACTTGCACTTCCTTTTGACACTAAGTTCTACACATATCCATGTCCACTTGTGAATCCAGTTTAAGACTGCACAACATCTCTTGGTTCTGTTATCCATTCACACGACTTTTCCTACCACTGCTATGCAGATGACACCCAGCTGATCCTGTCATTTCCCCCCTCTGACACATAAGTGGAGGCACGCATTGCTGCGTGTCTGGCAGACATCTCGGAGTGGATGTCGATGCACCACCTGAAGCTCAACCTGGACAAAACTGAGCTGATGTTCCTCCCGGGGAAGGGCTGTCCGCACCGAGACCTGGCCATCACCATTGATAATGCTGTGGTGACGTCAACTCGGACTGCGAGGAATCTGGGTGTGACCCTGGACGACCAACTGTCGTTCTCGGCAAACATAGCATCAGTGACGCGCTCCTGCAGATTCCTCCTCTACAACATCAGGAGGATTCGCCCCTTCCTCACTGACAAGGCAGCGCAGGTGCTCATCCAGGCTCTTGTCATCTCCCGCCTGGACTACTGCAACTCCCTCCTTGCTGGTGCCCCCGGCGTTTGCCATCAGACCTCTGGAGCTTGTTCAGAAAGCTGCAGCTCGTCTGGTGTTCAACCGCCCCAAGTTCTCCCATACAACTACCCTTCTCCGTTCTCTACACTGGCTCCCTGTAGCGGCTCGCATCCAGTTCAAGACCCTGGTGCTAGCCTATAGGGCAGTGAAAGGAACAGCTCCTTCTTACCTCCAGGCTATGGTCAAGCCTTACACCCCCGCCCGACCACTTCGCTCTGCTGCCTCGAGGCGACTGGTTGCCCCGTCGCTCAGAGGTCCCTGCGGCCGATCTACACGGTCACGGCTCTTCTCTGTCCTGGCCCCGCAGTGGTGGAATGAACTCCCCACTGATGTCAGGACAGCAGAGTCGCTGCCCATCTTTCGCCGCAGGCTGAAAACCCACCTCTTCAGGAAACACTACCCTGACTCTTCCTCTTAGCCTTGCCTATTTGTCGTCAATTATGTGTCTGAGCTCTTGTTTATTGGCTCTTGTTCATTTGATACACTTATTTGTCTTAGCTCTTGCTTATTTGGTTCACTTATTTGTCTTAGCTCTTGTTTATTTGATTCTCTTATTTGTCTCATTTGTTTAAGATATAGTAGGTTGCTAACTTATTGCACTCTTACCTTAACACTAGTTCTGCTCTTAGTTGCTTGTTTAGGAAGGAAATGCACTTACGATTTCTGGTGACTAGTAGTTTTCTTGCCTACCTATGTTGAATGCACTTATTGTAAGTCGCTTTGGATAAAAGCGTCTGCTAAATGACTGTAATGTAATGTAATGTAATGCATATTTAACACATCCTAAGACCTGTTAAATGTTGATACTCTGCTTAACATCTGCTTCTCACATGCTCCTTTATTACTTCTTCCTTCCCGCCCCTCCTCTCCTGCAGGGCCCAGTATACTGTATTGGTGCCAGCCCTGTGGAATACTGAGGTCCAGGACTGGGAGATTAAATGTATGAATAGCCTGGTACTGGACGAGACCCACCATGGACCCAAGACTGGTACACACACACACACACACACACACACACACACACACACACACACACACACAGCAGTTGTTCTTATGGAGGGGTGGATAATGCAGAGAGGCACTGGAGACCACTCAACAGACAGTGGTCCATACTTGGGTAACTCAGTCAGACCTACACCACTTAACCTTTAGTGTCACACATGCTGATCCTTTTACACACACACACACTATGGTTTTGTTCTCCAGTCTTCTATCAATGTGTATGGTGGTTGGACCTTAGGGAGGACATCTCCAGCTTGTTCCTCAGACCACTGTCACAAAAGGACGAAACAGTCACTCCTTGTTCACCTCCTTCCCTCATTCACTTTCTGTTTACCGCTTGTTACATGTTAAACTGCCTGGTAAGGTGCCAGTGTCTACCATTGCAGGCTGTTCTGTTAGTGGTTAGTGGCTTTCCACAAATGAAATCTGTCCAATTAGTTACTTGTGAATTTTTTTTAATTTTATCACAGTCATTTGAGTATGTAACATGGCAAGAAGTGGCAAATGAAGTGTTGAAAACCCTCACAGGTCTTACACTGCTACACAGAGTGGTGTGTATTCAGCTGAGTTGATGTTTTGTTTTTCATTCTGGCTCACCCACAATGGTTGGGCCTTTCAGAAGCTACCTCTTACTGTAGGTGGGGGGCCTCAGTTGACCATCTCCCAGAGAGAGAAAAAAGGGCCCCATTAGCCGACTGTCTACCTCACCCTGCTCTGATGACACAGTTTATGTAACTCACTACTCACACACATGCTTGCATGCATGCATACTGTGTGTGTGCCTACTATAACTTGACAGATCAAAGGAGCTTTTATCCTCTGAAGGTTGTTCAGATATCAGCGCTACAAGATCTGTAAACCCCTCAGCACTGGAGTCTCGTCTTCATACAAGACAGGCAGATAGGAATGCAAACCTGGTGTGTGTCTGTGGGTGTGCACATGTGCACGAGTGTGTCTTTGCGTGCATCCTAGCAGACTCAGAGACACTACAAGGATGAGTCACAGGTTGGTGGCTAGAGGGCTTTGTTTGTCAATGCAGATGGGAAGTCGGAGCGTGAGGGGCGAGAGAGAGAGCAACAGTGTGTGGGTGAGTAAGAGAGAGCTTCGTGAGCAAGAGAGTATTTGCGAAAGGGCAGAAGCATAAGAGGCTTCTTACTGGGGCAGCTGAAAGCCACAGAAGCATGACTTGCTGTGGGAATAATCTATCGCGTGTGTGTGTGTGTGTGTGTGTGTGTGTGTGTGTGTGTGTGTGTGTGTGTGTGTGTGTGTGTGTGTGTGTGTGTGTGTGTGTGTGTGTGTGTGTGTGTGTGTGTGTGTGTGTGTGTGTGTGTGTGTGTGTGTGTGTGTGTGTGTGTCAGGATGAGTCATCCTTAGTTGCAGGTCTGTCAGCCTGTCTAGCCCTGGGGGTAGCAGGGAGAAAGAAGCTGATTCACTCCACTGCCTCCTCCCACAATCCAACCTGTCTCCTTCTTTCTCTCCCCCCTTCCTCCTCCCTCTCCCCACACACCATCACGGAGGTGCAGATTTTATGGCATGTGATCTGGCTAGCCAAATAATGAACTGATCTAAAAGCATTTTGAATTAAAACATTGAAAGGGATAGGGCTCTTTTCCTTAAACCGAATGTGTATTGGTAGAAGCACATTAGAGTATTGTTTTGTTTGTTTTTGAGTTTTGTTTTGTAAAGCATCATAAAGCAGCAACACTTGATCATTAGGTGGATTGCAGGCCTGTCAGGATGGTTGTAGCTTAAATCATCAATCTATAGCCATACCTTCTTTTAATGACTTAATGTTGGCTTGTCAATAAAAAAGGAACCACTTAAAATCGACCATTCACCAAATCGAACGCACGTATGCATTTAATTTCAAAGAAGAGTGTGGCAAGGTGCCACATAACCGGGGTCCGCGACAGACAGAGACATAGGCAGGGGAGAGTTAAATGGCCAGCACGGCCGTTTTATTAACCACAATGAACCCGGCCCGGTGTTGACGGCAGTTGGCACCGTCTTCCCCGGCGCTGACGGCAGTGAAGAGCGCCGTCCTCCTCGGCGCGCGCCTCCTCCCTCCCGGCAGGTCAGCCGCGGAGCACCAAGGCTGCCCCAGCCTGCCAGGCTTCTAGGGGCATCCCGCCCCAACCCCGACTGATCAGCCCTTGCAGGCTGCTCCCGACTGCAACCTCCGGAGCTCGGCCGGTCGCCATCGGCTTTGGATGCCCGCTCTCCCACTCCGTCGTTCACCGCTCGCGCCCTCGCCTCCGTCCTGGCACTCCAGACGCGGCTTCTGCTGGCTCGTTCTCTCTCCCACACACAGTCCGACTCGACTTGACTCCGTCTCCTGCCGAACTCCACTCGCTCTGCCAGCCTCTCACACTGGCGCGCTCTCACACAGTCCCACATCCACACACAGGTTAAAAAGGGCCCGACTGCAATCAGGCTTAATTGGTCGCAGCCGGTTAAGTCTCACCCCACCCTCCTCCCATCTGCCACAAAGAGTTATTATAAAATAAAACTTCTACTGAATTAGGAATTACAAATAATGCCTCCTTTGTACAACATAAACTTGAACGTGAAACTTTAATAAACTGAATCTTTTAGTTTTTAGATGCATCATGTGCCATTTGCTGAACCAAAATAAACTAGCCTAAATCAAACAAAACAAAAAGAAACCCAAGGGATGAGGGTCACAGTCATTTTGATTGAGATAGATTTTATTTTTTCATATTCTTGATCTAACATAGGTGCTGAAATACATACTGCTGTGGTATGGCATGTATACTTTTGGATGAGTCACTTAACATTCTTGTTTGAGAAACACAATAAAAAGCAAAGATCCCTTGTTACTAGGGACCAAGGCACTGTTTTTTTACAAGCCTGTCTGATCCATCATGAAATGAGAGTTCTTTCAGTCCATCCAAAATCACTCAAACATCAAAATATTGGAAGTTTCCCATACATAGGCTCATCTGTGGCACATTGCCACAATATTGGCACAGTCGGTACAAGTTGGTCAATGTATAGAAATTGATCTAAATCAATCTTTCAGGCTGCACCATCACATTATGTTCTCTGTCATACCAGAGACTAATCTTGTGAAACCTGACAAAAATCTGATATCGACTCGACAACTTAAGGTTAACATGTTTTCTCCAATAATAAACTGCCGATGTTACCGTCCACAAAGTGACATTACCCCAACTGCTAGCGGAGTCTATATAGTCAGGTAAGTCACGTGAACTACGTGAACGAGCATTGCATTGAACGTTTGTTCCCTCACATGCAGGTGTGACAGTGGGGTCTCTGGGGCCGCTGTTTGGCTGAGTCAGCACAAATAACCGAGTGGTGGACTAAAGGTTTATGCTGAGTCAGGCTCAGACGCTGTGGGAGCAGGTAGTTGTGTCCTGTACCCTTCTCCAGGTTCCTATTCTTTTCTACTCCTGTTGTAATGCCTTCCTCTGCTTTTTAGCCTCCCCCTCTCCTCCTTTCCTCTCCTCCCCACTTCACCTCTCCTTTCTTTCCCCTTCTCTCCTCGGAACACCACTCTTTTCCACTTTTCCCCTCCTTTCCTTTCCTCTCCTCTCCTTGGTTGAGTCAGGCTCACTCATACTACCACTGCAGCCTTTCCTCTCCTTCCCACCCCCCTCTATCTCCTCCTCTAACATCCTCACCTTGCCTCACTTCAACACACCTTTCCTTTCCCCTCCTCTAATTTGCTATCCTCCTCTCTTTTCCACTTCACTCTTCTCACCTCCTTTCCTCTTACTTCATCTCTCCTCTCGTCTTTTCGCCTTGCCTTACATTGACAGGTGTAGAAGATATGACAGGTGTAGAAGATATGAGGGATCATA
The DNA here is from genome assembly GCA_034670405.1 of Hoplostethus atlanticus. NCBI lineage: Eukaryota > Metazoa > Chordata > Actinopteri > Trachichthyiformes > Trachichthyidae > Hoplostethus > Hoplostethus atlanticus. Next base: position 17,900,451 of record JAXDDX010000001.1, read on the forward strand.
TCTTCTACACCTCTCTTTTCTGTCTTTTCCTTGCTTCTCTTCTCCCCTGCTTTACTTTTCTCCTCTACCTGCCTTTTATCACATCGCCCATTCCTTCTCCTGTCCTCTCCTCTTGTTACCTCATCTCACCTCTCCTTGATTTTCCTTTCCTCCTCTCTCATTGCCTCCCCTCCCCTCCTCTGTCTTATGTCTCTCCTCCCCTCTTCTCTGCTACAGTACCAGATGCCAGTGTCCTGTTCCCCTCAGCAGGCTCCCATGGTGTCTACACTGTTGTCTTCCTGTCTGCCTGCTGCCAGAGCCTGATGCAGTGACTCAGCGTTCACTTAGTTCAATGCCCCGGCAAAACCTCCTTGCTTACAGTTCTGCTTACATGCTTGTATTCCTTGTAATTACCGCATTGCAGAAAAATGAAATTGAGAGCAGATAGCCATTTTTCGTTTTTTTAAACTTCTATAATACATTACAGTGTGTGCTTGTTCTTTTGCGCATGTGCTTTTTAATGGGAGTGTTGGCTTTGTAGGATTTAATGACTCAGACATTGGGGCGGCAGGATGTCTAGGGGTCACCATGGCTGAACAGACAACGAAAAGCTATAGACACTCAAACTTCAACAGAAAATCCAAGGAAAACTAGCAAGTGAAAAGAGTATTTCCCCCTTGGGAGATTTGTTCATACTCAATCAAGACATGGGATGAGTGAATAATTGGTTTTTAAGTCCAGCAGAATGACATCATGCTGTCAAAAATCCACCTAGTTGGGGCATCCTGGTGGCTCAGTGGTCTAAGGCACATACCACATAACCGTGACATCCTGGGTTTGAATCCGGCCCGGGACTTATGTCGCATGTCATCCCTCCTCTCTCACCTGATCTTTCCTGTCTCTCTCTACTGACTGTCAAATGAAGGCAAAATGCCAAATGGCTGTATTGTCTTTCTATATCAGTCATTCACAGAGTTCTGTTTGTTGTTTGGGTCTGTCACAGCTTCACTGTAAGTAAGAGTAAGTATTTTCACAACAATTACTCTCACCATCACCGACCGCCGTGTCAATCTGTTGTCTCTCTCTTTCACTCTCATCTCTCATCTCTTTATTAACACCATTAGTGACCTCACTGTCCATCTGTTTCTCGGCTTGAGCAGTCCCACTGCAGTGGTGTATGAATAGTAGTGTGTGTATGTGTGTGTGGCAGGACTGCATCAAAATCTGTTCTCTACCTTTTTGTCTAAACAAGGACGAAATTAACACCACTGCCTCTCTCTGGCTGCCTTAGTAGGTCAGGTACAGATGACCACGTGCAAACTAAGCTCTCACCTCTGTACAGTGTTGTTCAGAAAACTGTTAATATTTCAAATATCCCATGCATGAAGGAGCCTTCACCCATATTTAAATATGTCAACATAAAGGAGAAACTTAGAGACAAATATTGCACCTACGTACCTTTTCTCTCTCACTCTTCCAAATAAATTGAACAACACAGGCTCCTAATATCAGAAAGGTATGTTTTTGCAGACATAACCCTAACTCAAGGCATGGCAGATTGACTAGAAAAGAGAGAAAAGAAAGAATGGCGAAAAAGGGCCAAGGGTGGGGAAGTATTGAAGCATGAACAGATGAAGCCGATAGTCCTGTTGGAACAAGCAAGGTCAGGTTAAAATCTAAGGTCATACTGTGTTGGTCTGGGCTAGGACTTGAAGTAACCACTCACACAAAAACAAGCAGATTAAGGGAAGAGAGAGACAGAGGTGAAGTATGTATGACCTACAGAAACAAAGTTCAGTGTTTTCTTTGCTGATGTTGACACCCTCGGGGTTGGTCTGATGGGTCACCAACACACCGGTCAAAGGTGAATATGACCTCAGCTTCTCATCCTGGTTTCCTTCTCATCCCCGCAAGACTGAGCTTCTGAATGACTTAGTAGTAGAATGCTATGGTGACGTAGGAGCGTGGGGTTTGTTGAAAGGCACAGTGGGCAGTGAAATAAATGCATGGATTTCATACCTTTTTAAAAGGGACAGGGAGATGTTTAGGTACAATAATACCCACCAGACTTATTTTAGAGCTTCAAAACAGAGGCTTTCCATAGCCACCACTCCTGAAGTAGAACAATATAGACGTGTGAATGTGATTCTGATATCAGCTACATTTAAAGGTTTGGTCAACCTTCAATTGTTACAGTAGACCTGCATTATTGATCAGACAGTGGCAGTCACCTTGGATAATATGTTGACAGTATATTTCTGACCCTTCTCACATCATGTAAGTTGAGCCTGTTTTTGCATATCTGCTGGTCTTATATTCTCAATGAAGAACGTTTTATCTCACTACTGCGATTGTGCTGACCTTAAAATTCAGTCACATAGGAGAGGTAGAGAAATATCTGGGTCATCTTTATTATAGTCTTGTGGTCTGAGGCCCCAGTGGGGGCTGGATTGTGTTGGTTAGTCCCACAAGAATGTCACCTTTTTAACCCGGATAAGCCTTTTTAGCCTTGGGCACTTAGCTCACCTATGACCCTTTAGTTGGGGCTGCTTTCTAGTAAGCTTTGGTCTCTGGAACAGCACATTGTAATGTGTCTCTCTTCTCTCTTTTTTTCTTTCTCTCTCTCTCTTTCTCTCGCTCTCTCCAATTGGTATCTGCTCGTCAGAGGGGAATGACACCTGGTTACGTGTGTTTGATCAGCCCTAGGCTCACCTACTCCCCTTTTTAGACACTTTTTTTTGAGTAATACCATCTCACCGTCTAATTTGGACAAGCCTCAGCCTTGGCCACTTAGCACACCAAAGGCCTCTAACCAATGCCTTCTCTATCACAGAGCCCTCTATCCCACCAGGAGTGGTCCTACTTCCTTTGCCAAAGCACTATCTAGAGGTGCAATTTCTCCTATTACTCAGTCAAGCCTACAGCATAAAGTATAGAACTAAGTACTGTTTTGTTCTTGTAGTATAATGCATCATCACATGTAGTTTTGTAGTAATATATTTTGAAGAGCCTCTGTAACTCATCGAGTGTCACGGTGGCTTAGTGGTTAGCGTCACAGCAAGAAGGTCCTGGCCCTTTCTGCATGTTTTCCTCATGTTGGCGTGGGTTTCCTCCAGGTGCTCTGGTTTCTTCCCAAAGTCCAAAGACATGCAAGTCAGGGGAATTGGAGACTCTAAATTGTCCACGGGTATAAATATGTCTATCAGAGTTCGCCCTATGATGGATTGGGGACCTGTCCAGGGTGTTTCCCTGCCTCATGCCCAATTCATGCTAGGATAGGCTCCAGCCCATCTCCTATGAAAGCAAAGTGTCACAATATGAGCCAGGTTGTAAGAACCCACCAATGTCTATAGGAATAACTGACATATTCCCCTCAATCATTATCCTCTTTAAAAGAAAAACACCTTAACATTGTTAAAATATCAGCTAAGATATACCTTGCATTTCTCTGTCCATTTTGTTTGGTGGTTTCTTATCCCTGTGGATAATTGGCCTAACGTAGGCGATGAGATGTCACATTGAGATATTTCCAGTACAGTTAAAATGGAGTTTATTAGGAGAAAACTGTTCAACTATTTTAAAACTCAGGTTTTGGTGTCAGTCCCTCAGAATCAAACAGCAAGGGCTTCTATCTAGACTTACAATTTTGCTATCTTTATGCTTTTTTTATGCCAACGTTCATACAGTTAAAATCTATTGTAGAAGAAGCAGAGGTACCAATTTCTTCACCATCAGTGTCCTCAACAGTCCGCAGTGCAGTCACAAGACATGTTGTTTTTTGCCTAAGGGGCGTGATTCTCGCTGTTTGTTGAATGGAAAACCCCTCGTTCCGCTAACTATCAAACCCACAGCTGAAATGCTCAGGCACGTACTCTTGGGTTGTTGGAAATCACTAACTGAAGAAGTGGACGCAGCAGGTTGAGTTGGTGCAACAAAAAGGTAAATTACCACTTCTGGAGTGCACTGAACATAAGTGTAAGAGTCTCTGTCCCATAGGAATTCAAGGAAGATTCCACCTTCAGAGAGGAGTCAGGATGTAAGTTTGTTTGTGCAATATCAACCACAAGTCTATGAGGGTAAATGAGTTATTTCACCTTTTACCTTTCTGTTTAACTCCCAGGGGACAGAGGGGTCATGACTTGAGCTTGTTTGCACAGTATCCACCAAAATCTTCGAATGAGGATGACCTAGATGTTTTGCCAAGCTCTTTTGTTCAATTCCAAGTTGACAAGAGGGTTGCAGGGAATGGGCAGACATGCTGGAGGCTTGTCTGGCTGCTAATGTGGTCTCAGTAATAGTAATAGTTAGTGTAAGTTTGGTTTCCATCCATCTGTCAAGTGATTTGCAAGCCAGCTTTTGAAATCTCACAACTAAAATGCAATTTAAGTGCATTTCCATCAACAATTGAATCAAATAAAGAGCTCGTAGAACCACTTCAAAAAACAAGAAAATGTAAAGTCTTTTCTGTAATTAATGATTATTGGGCAAATAATATACAACAGTACATTTAATTCATTATTGATAACTAGAGCCCAGTAATGTAAGCTATTTGCTCTTTTATAGCCAGAGGCAGTGGACAAATGGCCTGGAAACGCTACAAACATTTGTTATATATCTGATCTAATAATCATTGGGGAAAGCAAAGGGGTTCTGACAGTCTGGGCACCCTCGCCCTGTCAACAGGCCTTCTTACTATATGTCAGTTCAATCCCTCTGTACAGTTCTTTTTATTACCTAACTCATTCAGTTGAATACAGTATTTTGTTTGTCAGATTTTGTTAAAGGAAATTTTGCAATAAAGGTTATTTAATAAAAAGTCCACATGATCCTCTAGGAATGGTGATGCCATTTTTCCATAGTTGATTGGTGAGGAGGTGTGATTGTTATACTCTTGCTTCGTGAGACAGGCTCTAGTTCTTAGTGAGAGAACAACAGTTTGCGTGTCCCCAACTCCCCCTGTTAAACTAGAACAAGGCAGCCACTGAAGGGTATTGTGCTTGTTTGCATGTGGTCCTTAATTAGTCAGATAAAATTATGAGAAGAATTAATTAGTTGTGATTCTTTATAGATGTGTTTGAGATGGGATTAAAGGCCGCAGGTAGGAAAGGAAAAAAGATAAGAGGGTAAGAAGAGAAGAAGAACAATCTTTTTGAAGTTTTGGTTCAGATCCCACCAAGCCCCTGAATACTTACCCCCGGTGTTGTACCCTGAGGGGGGGGGGCCCTGTAGGTTTTCCTGCACTACCTTATCCTCCATTTGCCTGGTTCTGCTATTATAACCCTGTGGTTACCCTGGGGTGCATGTGTCTATAATAGAGGTAAAAAGAGAAACTTGATGTGTGGGAGAGAGAATCACGCGGCAGTGTGTTTGTGTTCTGAACTAGAATTTGGCTCCCAAACTTTAGCAGAGGAGTGGAGATCTTAATTATTAATAGATTCTCTTAATAATGTTTACTTTTGTTGAAATCTGGGGCATAATTTGTTAAAGGGGTTATGATAATCTGCATACATTTAAATTTGGGTCGTCCTTTTCCTGCCAAATGAGAGACAGAGCTTTCCTTCCTGCACTGTAAGTTTTTGCCAATGAGACTTTTATTAATTGAATCTGGAACTTTTGAATAGGTATGACTGGTTTACCAAGTACATCTGAATGAATATTTGTATGAATACTTCAGACATTTTTGCAATATAATGTTTCGGTTCATTTTTGTGTCATTCCAGCTTTTGTCAATGGAGCGTGACAGAAAGGTTAGAGAAGCTAACCTTTGAGCTAGATTCAAACCTTTAATTCAGATCATTGAGAGTAAACACCCTTTTGTTTCCCATCCACGATATACTAACAATCCATTTTTGACAAGTATGTTACTGTCTGAGCTGCCTGCCACCTGTTTGATTTACATGTGCCTCCTGATGGGATACTGCAAAAATGATTTGTTGAAGTTATGCTGGAGAGAGAGAAAGAGAGGTGACAGGGCAGAACAGAAATGAGCTGAGGAAATATAAAGGTAAAGTGAGATTAAAAAGAAGGTAGATTGGTAAATGTTGTAGAAAGTTGGTGAAAGTGGGGTTTGGAAATGGGTCAGGAAAACAGAATGGAAATAAGAGAGGGTAGATGGCTCGAATGTTGAAGAAGGCTTATATTGAAAAGAAAGGTGAAATAGAAAACAATCTTTTGGAAAAGCAAAATGAGAGAAATAAAACATATCAAATCAGAGAGGAGAAGAGAGATCGAGTAGCCAGAGTCTGATGCTGAGCCTCTTCCAGACCCATAGACTCATTTTGAAAGGATGAGATGAGCAGGCCTCTAATCTAGCAAGCTGTGGTCACACTGTAGCTCTACAAACACACTTGCAAATAAGAGTTACACACTACCGTAAGAGCAGATAGACACAAATTCACTTGCATCAGAGCAAATACGCATGTTTGCACACACACCCGCTCTCTTACATCACACACATATTTTTCAGGGCTTTGTAGAAAGATGGAGAGAACAGAGAGGCAGAGGGCTTGCTTCATCCCCCTGTGTTTTGCCATCACCATAAAATGACACAGAAATAAATATTTAAATGGTAAAGAGTTTAAATTAGAGGCCCGTACTCCCTGTTTAGATTGCTCATCATTCTAGTTTGACGGCTGTAATTAGAGCTTGGAGAGGAGAGATATGGCTGTATGAGCTTCTTTCTTCTCCTCTCCTCCCTCTCTCAATCGCTCTCCCTCTTCTCCTCCTCCCATAATTCCTCTCTTTTTCCTCTCTTCATTGCTCCCTCTCTCTCCCTCTCTCTCTCTTTCCTTAAGGGTATTCATTTCACCTAGGGCAAAAATAATATTATGATAATGATTATGATAAATATAATATTATTAATTATGATTATTAATCTCAATTATTTGTCTTGGTTTCAGGAAACATTAATTTTATTACACATCTGCACCTTAACATATATTTTCTTTCCTTTTCCTTTTTTCCTGTTTTGACTCTTTAGTATAGTCCTCATTTTAAATTCAAATAATAAATTGCACTAAATAACAAGCTACAAACCGAAGGCAAACTGCACAGGATCTGTACTTGTTTGGCGTCATCTTTTTTAAAACCAAACTGTCTCCAATTAGGAACTAAAACAACGTTTTCACGTTCAGACTCGGGAGAAAGATTTTCCTCTCTAACGTTTGGTCCATCCATTCTGTTTTTCCAGAGATGGTCTGTATTTCTGGTTTGTCTTTCTCTCCCACCAGAGCTGCCTGCTTCTCTATCTTAACTTTTGTTTTGGTCACATGGGTGCATGTTGCGCATTCAAAAGTTGTGATTGGTCACATGTGATGGAAGTGCTTGATGTAACAGTCACTCTCTCTCTCTCACTCTCTCTCTCCCCCTTCCTACTCTATGCCCACAACCCATCCTACCCTCTCCTGTCTCATCAGTCACTCCTTATTGCTCAATGCCCAATCACTACCCACCCTAGCCTCTGGAGTTCTTGTTAGACCTTTGGCCTCCAGGGTTGAACTTTGACCCTGCAGGAGGCCTTAAGGCGCATTAAGAGGCAGGTTCTGAATGACAGGGTGTGGTAGAGGTCAAAATTCACAGGTCACTGGGGATTGGGGGCGAACAGACCCACTCCCTCCCTTTTATCCCCTCTTTCTATCTGTCTTCTCTCTTTCTCCCACATCCCTCCTTCCCACCCTCCCTTCGTCTCTCCTTGTTTCCCTCCCTCCCTCTCATTCTTTGGGATGCACCAATTCATTCATTGGGATGTAACAATCATACTGTTTGGGACAGATTCCATTTAACGATTTTTGTAACAATGTAATCGGCCAGTCTCCGATCACCGATTGAAATGGTGCATTTTACCCAGACTGTCTAATGACAACGGCACATCATGTAAAAGTGCAGAGGAAACATAAACAGGAAAATTTCAATCTGCCACAGATTGTTCCAGCTATGTCATAACCATGACCAAACCACAAGGAAATAAATCATATTTCTTTATCCACACATAGTTATTACATGTTAGTGTGTGCTTGATGACTGAGCTGTTGACTCGCCCCTCTTGCCACTGATATCACATCAAAATGTCTGGTTTTCATTAAGACAGCATACTGCGCCTTGTGTCCCATATCTGTATCATATCTTAGAAATGTCAAGACATTTTTTTACATGTTTTTTCACGTCCTAAATTCAGTTGCTTTCATGATTGGCAGTTGAAACCGTGCTCAGCCAATCACAGATGACATATTTAGAACATGTATCGGCCAATTATGATTGATGGCCAGCATTGCAACCCTAACTTCTATGTCCATCTCTCCTTTTCTGTCTCCCTTGCTCCCTTGCTCCCTCCCTCAATCCCTGCTCCCTTTGCTGATGCTTTCCCTCTCTCCTCCTGTTCTCCCTCTTTTCATTCTATCCATCCCCTTCCTTGTCTTCTGCTTTCTCTTCTCCCTTCATTTTTTTCTCCCTCCCTACCGCCTTCTTCCCACTCTCACTCCCTCCCCCCTCTATTGTCCTTGCCATGCCCTGCAGTGGCCTCTAAGCCATTGACGTGCCAACACACTGAAGGGAGTTATGTGTGTGCGTGCTTAAGCTCCCTGAAGAGTGTAGTATTAATTGGTGGTTGGGAAAACACGCAGCAGTCAACAAATGTCTGATGACAGTCACAGAAAAACGCATACACTGGCATTTGGTAGGAACACACACACACACACTCACACTCACAAAAACAAACAATGAGCATAAAGTAGCTGCTGCCAATGATCTGATTAATGAGGAAGTAGACAATATATGAGATGAGATATTGATCCCCCTGGGCACTGAAGTATTATAACAAACCCCCAAGTGTGCTGATTAGTATGGGCGTGTGTGTACAAAACTGTTTGACTGTGTGTGTGTGTCTACATGCTATGAAAGCCAACCTAAGGACATATTTTTGGATATTTGCTGGCGGTTTGAACAGGATGGTTACAGGTTACAGGTTTAAACTGTAACATGATAACGAACAATGATTGATTGCTTTTGTGGGCTGAATGTCCTTGGGCCCCTACTACTTATTGTGTTTTCATAGCACAAGTGATTTATGGCTAAACTCGATGCTATGTATTGAAAGGCTTGAGTCACTAGCTACATTTATTAATTCATTTATTTTTTGCAAACAATAAAAAGATGATGTCAGGTAGAAATGGGGTTAAATGTCACACTTTATCACATCATCTTATCTTAAAAGGAGTCATTTTGTCTAAGTAGGGGCTTGGGTTCTCACTTTAGAATTTGATTCCCATCTGCATTTCAGGCTACCATAGAAGGGGTGTGAGTGAGTGAGTGAGTGAGTGAGTGAGTGAGTGAGTGAGTGAGTGAGTGAGTGAGTGAGTGAGTGAGTGAGTGAGTGAGTGAAACCTGTGGCACAGCCTGCATGCATTCATCTGTGAACACACACAAAGACCCATGCACACACACCTCCTTGTGTTATTATGTTTGTGAGGTCATTTTCTTTACATGCATCCAATTTTTTTTATTATCATATATTAAAGTTGCGCTGGGCAAGATTTGTATGTAACGTATACCTGTCCTATCAGCCTAAATCATTAAGTGAGTTTGCAAGGGAACAGAGGAGAGCATCCCATCACGCCTTATTGAGACACCATAGATTCATCCTATTTGCCCAAATTAAATTCTGAGGTATTTACACAGGAAGTGAAAAATCAAAACTTAAGAACGAAATACAAACTCTCTCCTCAACAGCAGCTGGTGAAGTGAGCGCTCTGTCTAGAGAAAACTGAACTCACCAACGTTATATTTTCTTCCTCTCTTGTCCCTCTCGTATCTTTTGGTATAAAGCATCACAGACCAGCTGGGTTGGTAAATACAAGTGTGCTGTGTGCAGTCACAGGATTTCTGGGTATTCAAGTTCAAAGTTGCCTAGTATAGGTTTAATTCCCTAACCGTATCCCTTGCTACCATAGGCCTAACCTTACCATAACCGTAAGCTGAACCTAGATCTAATTCATTTTTTTTGGAATTCTCTCTTTATTTTGGGAAGCATTTGTTAGGGGTTGTTAGGGGTTTTACAGGGAATCTCTTTCATCGTTCGTTAACACAAGTATTCCAAGATACAGTACCAAATGGCGGACTACACCCCTCCCTCCCTTGCCCTCTCACTCCCCTCTTCTACAGCTCTGTTCCTCCCCCCTCCCCTTCCCTATCTACCTTACCCCCTCACCCCAGTCTTCCACATCTCATTCACCTCTCGATCCCTTTCACAGACTTCCCTGTGTACTTCCATCACTATCTGCCATGAGAAAAAACATGAGACACACAGAAAAACAAACAGACAAACGCCCCGTAAGATGGTGAATACATATTACAGATCACACATACAAACACACACACACACACACCCAAACACAGCTGTGTGATTGCCCGCCCCCACCACATCTGAGTGCCCTGAGCTAAGGAGGAGCGAGAAGCAGCAGAGGTGGAGGGGGGAAGCAGGTGCAGCGGGTGGGAGTGTAGAATTACTGGGTCTCCTCTCCTTTGGTGTTGACCAGACACAAGGGGTTTCGTCCAACTGTGTAACTCCATTAGAACATTATTGTGTGGAACGATTGTAGGACAGAATTGTTTGTAGGGGCTAGGCGAAAAAGATGATCCCTGACTTGGTATGTACAAGACCAGACACCACTCAGATGTATTTCAACAGCCTGGTGGAACTTAGTGTGTGTGTGTGTGTGTGTGTGTGTGTGTGTACTGAAAATGAAAAGAGTTATGTATTTTCAGTGTAGTGCACTACAGCACACAAAAATGTGCATTGTTTACATTTAATTTGCCTAATAATGAGGAATGGGGATATTGAAATAAGACATTTCCTCCTTAGCTGATCTGGAAAACATAATCCATGCCTTTATGTCATCACACCTTGACTGCTTTTTAGAAATTATGTCAACATCTTACTGTTCAAGGCTCAAGGCTCAACAAGGTCTAGCCCCAAGTTACACCTTGGACCTTCTGAACCGTATGAACCTAAACATACCCCGAGATCCTCAGGCAGTGCACTTCCAGCTGTCGCTAGATCAGAGCCCCTATGCTCTGAACAGTCAGTCTGTCTGTTTAATTGTTTCATTTATTAATTTTATTCGGGTTTGTTAGTTGTTCTGACTTATTTATTATTTATCGGTTTTGGTTGAATTGTTTTTCTGCCTTTTTATTTTTATTCCCTGTGCTTTTACCTGATTTTATTACCTCTGTCTTACTTTTTTTTTTTAAGTGCTATATGAATAAAGTTATTATTATTTTTATTTATAAATTAGTTTTTGTCCCCTAATCCATAATTAACATGGCATGTAATAGTGGGGATAGACAGTGGGTCTTTTTAACTATGCCTTGAAATAATCTCGCATCATGTAGGTTGAGGAGAATGTCACTGAATATCAGATAAACTTTATTGTCCCTGCAGGAAAATCTGTCTTGGAAATCAAAGCTTCAGCCCCAAAGAACATCAACAAATAGCAGCGTTGGATAGAAACACCATACACCCATCACCATGGGATAAAAAAAACACATCATACAATCAGTTTATAGATAAAGACACATCATTCATATATCTTACAGGCAGTCAATTTCATTTGACATTAACTTGAACTCCCACTGTATACTCTTTCACAATCCTCTACGGCAGTGAGTTTTGAAACAATAATGTCCCTAACACACCCTAAAGGCTTGAAGTACGTCAATCACAGGTTTAAGGAAAGCAGACTGTTGGCCCACTATTAAGCTGTGTCAGCATGTGTACCGACAGCCCACAAGCAGCATCTTGCCATGTAGGCCACAGTTTTCCTTTCCTGGTCTGGTTATTCTTTTTTTCAGGGTTTGGGTTAAGTGGAGTTTATCCCCAAAGACTTGTAAACATTGGTAGATGGCTGGAGGGATGGAGAGAGGAGGAAAGACTAATCCTTCATTCTTAATTGGCAGATGACTTCAATAGATGTGGCTCTAAGGGGGCTTTTCAGGCTTAAGGGATATGGGAAATGATGCATGTAAAAAAATTATATAATTCAAAAATTTGGATTAAGACTTTGATTATTTCAGTAGGAAGTAGGCGTAGTGTGATATTATGTAGAGGGAAAGATTGCTCAAACTATTCTCAGGCAGTGTAGAATGTGCCAGCCATCTTAACAGTCTTATCCACATTGCTTTATCTACACTGACTCACTTTGTCTCTCTCACACCCACACACCTTTTGAAGGGCTTCACTTCAAAATGTTATATATTCATTTTGCAGGAGAAAAAGCTCCCTGATACAATTAAATCCTCTTATGTTACTATTTTGTTAATTCAATTGGCTAATAATTTCAACAGTAATCCAGAATGGGTTTTGCTTTTATGCCATTAGTCATTTTGGGTGGACAATTACATGTTGGCCTCAGACAGTGACAGTCTTAAAAGTTGGTTAGGGTTAACAGTCGCTCAAGAATACAAACCTAGTGCTGGATACTGGCAACAGTTGCTTTTCTTGCATGTCCTTGAAAAATCCTTAAATTATTCCTTAATTCAATACCAAGTAGTATTAAAAAGTATAAACAAATTAATTTTGGCTTTCTGAAATCTGCAGATACCCTGCTACTGCTGAGCATTGCTCTCTCTATCTACAGTTTACCCAGCATGTTCCTGTGTAGCCTTACTTCCAGGAAGCGGGCAGTTGGCATAGCCTCCTGGCACCCCTGTAATTCAGCGGTCCCAATGAGATTCTTCTGGAATTCCCCCCCTTTTCCGCTTCTTTTTGTGTTACTGTTTCAAAATCACGCTGTATTTCAACAACAATATAGCCAGCAAGCTAGCTATAGAGGTAGCGATTCAAACACAATGATGGAAAACTTGGAAGAAGAATTGGATCTTGCAGTATGGCAGGCCTATGCAATTCATTCTGTGGGGGAAAACTAGCGTTGAGTGACTTGTTAGCCATGTACGCTTCACCCACAAAACAGTTCCACACGACATTATTTTGGAAGGGCACATTCGCTGCGTCTTGAGTTAAGCCCCGCCCTGGACAACTGTGATTGAAACAGCCCAGGGCATTTTGTTTCTCTATGTCACAACGATAAAGTTCTCTGCCAGACCCTTTTAGCGCTGTACCAGTTCAGGAGAAAGAAGTGTGGAGAAAGGTATTGCTGAGCGAAACTAGTTCGTAATCCTTAGTTCTGATACGTTTAGTTTCCTTCACCTCTTTATCTGCTTTCCTCCTTCTGTTGACCTCTCACCTTCAACTGGCCTGGCGGTTAACCTTCTCCTACTCACAGACGCACAAACATATATATATACACACACATAGACTTGTGCACTGACAACCATTAGGCTTTATTATCACAACATACCTGTACCATAGATTTTCAAGTAAATCTTCGCCTTAAAGTGAAAATCCATTTCATATAGGCATTCCTTTATGCATCTTTGTGCACTCAAGCATTTTCAGGCAATATTTGTAAGCACAAATTACTCTCTCCCAAGGTTAGAATCAAAGCGAATGTTAAGATTTAGATACTTGAAAATGTGTGATGCATGTAGTAACCAGAATACCAAGACTCTAACCTGGAACGGCGTCACAAGACACCTTCTGATGCTGTTCTAGTTGCGATACTTGGGAAGCTGACTTTGTGAAATCATTTTTTGCAGTTTTGAGCCAAAAATGTACCCATATCCCTGGAAACTGGGCACCCTGGGCACTGTCATAATGTCAACAAAATTGGTCTAACCCATAAGGGGGGCAAGCTTCTAGAAATAGGTTTTGATGTTTGGCCCAGGAGTGGCTCTTTTTCGGTCTGTTTCTAATGCGACTGTGTTGAAATGCTCATGAGTAAACTGGCAGTAGGTTGGATTCACTATAAGCCCCCGTTGAACTGAAGGTAACTTTCTTTTGTGGCAAGTGGTGGTAGTTTGGAGCGTTTCTTTGTGTTTGTTTCTTTTCGTCAGCTAGGATTGGTCTATGTTGTTGATTTGCAAAGTTAACATTAGTAAGTAAGTGTTGTGTTAAGGTTGTTTATGGTTGTTTATGGTTGTGATATTGGAGATGAATGCTGGTGAAGAAAGCGATGTGGTTTCATTCTACAGTTGGGATGTGATTGAATTGTAAACAAACAACATTGTATTGAAGTGGTTTATCAACCCCCAAAAAGCAATAGTGGTTTGGTGTCATATGTGGGAATGCGCCTTTACTTTGTCCACTATTACGTCCCCATTGTGCTACGGTTTTCCTCTACCATCTCTTGTTAACTGCAACATGTGTTTTAACTCTCCACGTTGTGGTTACAGGGCGAAACCACATAGCATTTTCTCACTCCTACATTTGCATATTCATTCATAGCAGAAACTAATGCAAAATGAGGGATTCACCAATATATATTTGATACGTGAGGTGTAATTCCAGCTTCATATGTGCACTGAACCACTTCTTTCTTTTTCACAAAAAGTGACCAAATTGATTAACTGATTAAGTGCAGGTTTGTTTGGATTCTCAGTAGGTGACTGAGCAGGTCTTGCTGTGGTCCTGCACTAATGTTCTCATCGTTTTGATTTGCAGTTACTTCTCTTGGTTAAAGCCTTTCTGCAATGTGATGAAATGTTATAATGTTATATGTTCTCATGAAATGCAATACATTTACAACTGTGTGTGAACTGAAATTATTAAATAGTTGACATGATTTTGATTGCCCTTGGAAGCACGGTGGTTACTGGGAGAAAGCAGTGTCAGATCTGACCTTTGACCCTAGCCCTGACTAATCCGACCTTGAGTTTTTATGAGTTTGACTATCACTAGTTTGTGTCAATAAATTTTAAATGTTGTCAAAGTTTCTTGTCTGTGCCTCAAAGGGTTAAGAGTCAAGGCCTATAAATTACTCAAACGTCTCTAAAACCTTTTCTTTAGAAGCAATTACAACGAGACATAACTTCAGCTGGAAGAAGAAATCTTATTCATGATGGGCGACCATGGTTGACTTGTTAGTAGAGGATAAATGTCATGTTTTTACCCAGTTCATGTACTTTCAGTTTGAAATATAACTAGAACATGTTATAGGGTGATCAGAAGGAGAGAGTGACATAAAATAAAAGCTGTGCTATTTGCTACAGTGTACAGATACTGTTGGCTTTTGGCTTCAAATAAAGTATCATACTATTGTTTTGCTTTAACCATAATCAATTAAATAATAACTAGTGTGTATAACAACATCAGTGCAGCTAATGAAATACAATATTGCATTATATTCACCCATATGCTCAACGTGGTAAGCTTTTAATTAGCACTCTGTCCCCTTGATAACTCAGACTAGGTTTCTCTCTTCTTTTTTTTTAACTTGGGGAGACCTGTTAATATTCACAAGTCTAGCATATACTGTCATAGGAATTACGTATACATTTAACTGTACATTTTAGGCATTTGGGTGACTCCTCATATTCCTCAATTACCAACATTACAAGCACCCAGTAGGGCTAAGAGTGTAAGGCTCAGAGCCACAGTGCCCTGACAATATTCCTGTGTTCCTACAACGATTGTGTAAGAGAAAAGTGCCAGGTAAAATAATGACCATGGAGGGGGTAGAACAGTTTTCACTTTTGTGAATTCTGTTTCAGACTGGGTTTTCCCTTTAAATGAGCCATGGCCACTCAGTGGAAACCCCCTTCCCCTCACTTATACTTTCTGCCTTCATATTTTCTCCCCTTCCTCCTCATTCCTCTTCTCCCTCCTACTGTCTTCTCTTGTCTTCTTCTCCCTCTCTCTGTCTGCCCCTCCAAGCTTCCTGCCTCTTGTCACAATACATAAATTAATTGTGGCGTCATGGTGGCTAAGGAGCATGCAATGCACTCACAATGGCATGGGCTTGAAAACATCTCTCCACCTGTATAGCACGTCTTGCCCTCTATTGTACTGTCTCTGTCTCAGTTGCATTTCAAAATGGTTTATTATAATTTTGGTAGGGAAAAAGCTCCCTGGTGCCATTTGCTCAACATAAAGATACAATAGATTAAATCATCTAATGCAATTTCAATAATAATTGCTTCTTCATTTTGTGAAAGTGGCACATTTTTAAAGTTGGATGTCACATTTGTAAGGTAAAATGAACGGGTGCCTGTGTTGGGCACTATAAATGCCCTGCGCCGAGAGTGTAAATTGCCCAAGGCCTCAGACTCTCCAGTGTAGTATCTCATAAAGCAAAAATTCAACTTTTAAATCTTAAATAGAAAGAAAACACATAGTAAGCTGTTCTTTCAGCTCATGCAGTGCAGGTACTATATGTAGGTTCATTCACCAATGTAATGCCCCGTATTTGACTTGTCCCCTGTGACTCAGGAATCAGAGCGGGGCTTTGAACTAGGAACATCTTTGATGTTGGTGATGAGCTAGACTGATAAAATGACTGCACAGACACAACGTGTGTGTGTGTGTGTGTGTGTGTGTGTGTGGGGGTGTGGGGGTGGGGGTGGGGGTGGGTGGGTGGGTGTGTCTACAGACCATGTAATAAAAACCACTAACATTTCATTACTAAAATGTCAGCCTTCTTTGGATAATGCTAGTGGCCTGCTATCACTCAATATAGTGTAGTGACTGATCTACTGGGGACCCATGGATTATTTTGGTATCAATGTTCTCATCACTTTGTGTATTCCTTTAAAGCCCCAGTCTAGAATTTATTAGATTGTAGGAATTAAAGGTAAACTCACATAGATTCTCACACTGTCTGTTTTAGTCTGTGTAACCTCAGTCTGAACAATACCAGTATAAACAAATTGTAATGTAAAAATCCTGTTCAGCTGTCACACTGTCAGTCCTGTTTCAAAGTTCATTCAGACAATTTGGGAGTAAAAAATGTCTTCAATAAATGTAAACAAACAAAGCCAGTAGTCGGGCAACAGTAGTTCAATATGGAGTACTGCAAAGATCTGTCCTTTAAATCAGTGTTTTGTTTAGTATTTTGGTACTTGCGATCTTTTGCTACTTTTTCATGCTGTAGCTCTTATTGATTTATATGTTGTTTTCTTTATTTGGCATTTATGTCATATTATCGTTGGATTATATACAGGATGATATACTACAGAATATAACATCTCTTGGTCACACTTGTGTGTGTGTGGGCAGCCTTGCTAATCTGTGTTGTTTCTTTTTGCCAAGTTATCAACCTATCTCTCAATACACAACACATCTGGGTATTATCCTGGCTCTCCTTCTCTTTTCCTCCTCTCTCATGCACCATTCTCTCATTTCTCTGCCTCTGCTGCTCATTTCCTCTCCTCTTGCCCTTTTCCTCCCTCTCCTCCTGCCTTCCTCCTTACCTCTCTGTCTGCCCTTTCTCCTTCTGCCCACTGACTGTACCCAGTAAGAGGCTAAGCAGTCCTTTGTATTGTGTGACCAGCCAATAAGCAGAGGAAGGATGTGGGCTTACAGGGGAGTGATCAGCGTCATGTCCAGTAGGCTAAAATAACACAGACAGGGCCAGCCTCTCACTATCGCCTATTGTTTTGTGATATGGACCAGACAGGAGATTGTTACGTCTCTACTTCAAGACACATTGGCTAAGAGATTACACCTTTCAAAAACATTATCAACCATCATAGAGTGCCGCTCATCCAGACATTACAAATTTCCCCTAGAATTAGTGAATAAAAGCACTTCTTGGTTATCGCCATTCGCAATTGTATGAAATGAGCACAATATCTTAAGATGGAAATAGCTCTATGCACAAAAAGTGAGAAAAATGTGTTTATGTGGAGGAGGCGCAACTAGAAAAAGGCAGTAGTTTGACATTGAAATAGCACAGTGGAAAGGGAGGGCATGGAGGTCTGGTTGGCGGATGGTCTAAACATTTGCCTATAACTCTGATGACTTATTTCCAATGAAGTTTAAAGAAGTTTTCATTTTAAGTGAAAGTTTTTCTTATTTGACCATGACCAAAACCTTACCCTAACCTTAACAAAATTGATTTAGTCTTCTAACTTTGTCTTGGCAAGAAGAACAACAAGGAGATTCTATTGCTGCAATTTTCAAGTACGTGATACCTTTGCCTGTCTGCAAGTCAAGTGTTAGCCAGCCTGTTTTGCCCTTCTTGAGATAGTGAATGAGATTTCCTAAGGGGAATCTAATTTCAAAACTTTGCTGTAGCCACTGCTACAAGATTTGCAAGTCATAGTAGGAACACTGTTTTTTATCAGTGTGTGTGTTTGTCCTTGGAGACTGTGTGTCAGTGATAGTGATATTCTCCACACTGATATCTGTCCAATACAATCTGGTTGTTGTACATCAACTGTACTTTACCCCTGAAAATGTGCATCTCGTTGCATAATTCATACAGATTGCCTAAAGTCTTTGATGAAATTAACTATCCTCTACGCTCCTGCAAAAGTGGGAGTACAAGTATATACAGTGGGGTCCAAAAGTCTGAGTCCACTACCAAGTTTGTTTTTATCAAAACAATTATTATTAAAGACTACATTATTTAGAGCCGATACAAATCAGAATTTTTAGATCTTTAAGAAATATGTTCTGAATATATCTGAATATCTTGTTCACACCATTTGGTAAGGTTTTCTAAAATTGTTGTCACACCAGATATTTCATTCACATATTAACACTTTAACTTTGGGAAAGGACTTCCATTTAATTTTGTTTTTAATTTTGTTTTATTATTAATTTAAATAAATTGATTATGTAATTTTGTTTGAGAAATATTTGACTACAAATTTGTATTTGTATTATAATTAAGGACCATTGTGTATGTATATGTATGAGAATAAGGGAAAAATCAAATGTCGTAAGACTACTATATGGAACAACACAGAAGAAGGAAAGAGACCCGGCCCGGAGGAAGTCCGGGGCCCCTGTCTGGAGCCAGGCCCAGGCAGAGGGCCCGCCAGCGAGCGCCTGGTGGCCGGGCTGGCCACGGAGCCCGGCCGGGCACAGCCCGAAGAAACTACGTGGCACCACCATCTTCCATCTCTGGATCCTGTGGGCCCACCACCCGCGGGAGGAACCGTAGGGGTCGGGTGCGCTGCCAACAAGGTGGCAGTGAAGGCGGAGAGCGCCGACGGACTGGACCCAGGCAGCAGAGGCTGGCTCTAGGGACATGGAACGTGACCTCACTGGCGGGGAAGGAGCCGGAGCTAGTGCAGGAGATGGAGCGATACCGATTAGATCTGGTGGGGCTCACCTCCACGCATAGCGTCGGTTCTGGAACCAAACTCCTGGACAGGGGTTGGACTCTATCCTTCTCCGGAGTTGCCCAAGGTGTGAGGCGCCGGGCGGGTGTGGGCATACTAACAAGCCCCCGACTGAGCGCCGCTACGCTGGAGTTTACCCCGGTGGACGAGAGGGTCGCCTCCCTGCGCCTTAGGGCAATGGGAGGAAGAACTCTGACTGTTGTGTGTGCATATGCACCGAACAGCAGCTCAGAGTACGCGACCTTCTTGCAGACCCTAAATGGAGTCCTGTACGGGGCTCCTGCGGGGGACTCCATTGTCCTACTGGGGGACTTCAACGCGCACGTGGGCAATGACGGAGATACTTGGAGGGGCGTGATTGGGAGGAACGGCCCACCCGATCTAAACCCGAGTGGTGTTATGTTACTGGACTTCTGTGCTAGTCATGGATTGTCCATAACAAACACCATGTTCGAACACAAGGTTGCCCATAAGTACACCTGGCACCAAAACACCTTAGGCCGAAGGTCGATGATCGATTTTGTTATCGTGTCATCCGATCTGAGGCCGTGTGTTTTGGACACTCGGGTGAAGAGAGGGGCAGAGCTGTCCACCGATCACCATCTGGTGGTGAGTTGGATTAGGAGGAGGGTGAAGCCTTTAGACAGACCTGGAAAACCCAAGCGTGTAGTGAGGGTGAACTGGGAACGTCTGGAGGAAGATCCAACCACCACCTCCGGCAGAGCTTCTCGGACATCCCTGTGGAGGTTGGGGACATCGAGCATGAGTGGTCGGTGTTCAAAGCCTCTATTGCCGAAGCTGCGGCTGCGAGCTGCGGCCTTCGGATCATAGGTGCCTCAAGGGGCGGCAACCCTCGAACATCGTGGTGGACACAGATGGTCAGGGAAGCCGTCCGACTGAAGAAGGAGACTTACCGGGATATGTTATCCCGGAGGACTCCGGAAACAGTTGCAAGGTACCGACAGGCTCGGAGGTCGGCGGCAGCAGCCGTGACTGAAGCAAAGCAGCGGGTGTGGGAGAGGTTCGGAGAAGACATGGAGAAGGACTTTCGGTCAGCACCAAAGTGTTTCTGGAAAACCATCCGGCACCTGAGGAGAGGGAAACAGGGGAACATCCAGGCTGTTTACAGCAAGGATGGTACACTGTTGACCTCTACTGAGGAGGTCATCGGCCGGTGGAAGGAGCACTTTGAGGAACACCTGAACCCGACAGTTCCATCCTCTACGATCGAGGCAGGGCTGGAGGATGATGGCGGATCAACATCAATTTCCCTGGAGGAAGTCACTGAGGTAGTTAAACAACTCCGCAGTGGCAAAGCTCCAGGGACGGATGAGATCCGTCCGGAAATGCTGAAGGCCCTGGGGGTTGAGGGACTGTTGTGGCTGACACGTCTCTTCAACATAGCGTGGAAGTCGGGGACAGTGCCAAAGGAGTGGCAGACTGGGGTGGTGGTCCCACTCTTCAAAAAGGGGGACCAGAGAATGTGTGCAAACTATAGAGGCATCACATTACTCAGCCTCCCTGGGAAAGTCTACTCTAAGGTGCTGGAAAGGAGGGTTCGGCCGATAGTCGAACCTCATATCGAGGAGGAACAATGCGGATTTCGTCCCGGTCGTGGAACAACCGATCAGCTCTTCACTCTCGCAAGGATCTTGGAAGGGGCCTGGGAGTTTGCCCAACCAGTGTACATGTGTTTTGTGGACCTGGAGAAGGCTTATGACCGGGTCCCATGGACCCGGTCCTTCATGGACAGGATATCGATATCCTTCATGGACAGGATATCGAGGCATAGCAATGTGGGGAGAGGGTTGCAGTACGGTGGGCTGGGGATCACATCACTGCTTTTTGCAGATGATGTGGTCCTGATGGCACCATCGATCTGTGACCTCCAGCACTCACTGGATAGGTTCGCAGCTGAGTGCGAAGCGGCTGGGATGAGGATCAGCACCTCCAAGTCGGAGGCCATGGTTCTCAGCAGGAAACCGGTGGACTGCCCACTCCGGGTAGGGAATGAGTCCTTACCCCAAGTGAAGGAGTTTAAGTATCTGGGGGTCTTGTTCACGAGTGAGGGGACTATAGAGCGGGAGATTGGCCGGAGAATCGGAGCGGCAGGAGCGGTTTTGAGGTCACTCTACCGCACTGTCGTGACGAAGAGAGAGCTGAGCCAGAAGGCGAAGCTCTCGATCTACCGGTCAATCTTTGTCCCGACCCTAACCTATGGTCATGAGGGATGGGTCATGACCGAAAGAACGAGATCCAGGATACAAGCGGCTGAAATGAGTTTCCTCAGGAGGGTGGCTGGCGTCTCCCTTAGAGATAAGGTGAGAAGTTCAGTCATCCGGGAGAGACTCAGAGTAGAGCCGCTGCTCCTTTGCGTCGAAAGGAGTCAGTTGAGGTGGTTCGGGCATCTGGTCAGGATGCCTGCTGGGCGCCTCCCTAGAGAGGTGTTCCAGGCATGTCCAACGGGGAGGAGGCCCCGGGGCAGACCAAGGACCAGGTGGCGTGATTACATCTACGCATTGGCCTTGGAACGTCTCGGGATCCCCAGGGCAGAGCTGGCGGATGTGGCCAGGGAAAGGGAAGTCTGGGGCTCTCTGCTGGAACTGTTGCCTCTGCGACCCGACCCCGGATAAGCGGATGAAGATGATGATGATGATGATTATATTGATAAACAAAGGAGTTCTTGGTAGTGGACTCAGACTTGGGCCCCACTGTATTTCTATTTTCAGTTAGTCTTACTTTCTCTTTGCTGCTGGCTGTGTGCACATTTGGTGTTACAGGAGTGGAATCTATCAATTTGATCTCCCTCTTTCTCTTCCCCTCCCTCTCAAGATGTTCTCTCTGTCCTTTAGTTAGTGTTGCTGTCTTTTTTCAACATAATTGATCTGCACTTCAAAGCTGCCATTGAGCAGTGTCAGTGAGCTCCCAGGCTCTAGGATCTGCTGAGTCCAGCCTTATATTAGGAACTCATTCAACACCGGCTACAGGTGTGCCGCTCCGCCAGCTCCCGAAGGATGGCAGGCGCTTCAAAGACACCAAAATACAACCTTCAAAAGGCTGCGTGTCATCACCATTAATTCCTGAACACTGAGGAATCAGCAGAGCACTGTGTCATCTGAAACTTCAATTTTGAGAGAGTGTGTGTGTCCTGGCAGTAAAACACACACACTGTAATTCAGACCTTCTCATTATATCCCTGAGTCATAGAGAAACCCCAGGTGCTGAGCTCACTGACGCTGACACATTCGCAGCTTTTTCTGTGTCTGTGTGAGTTGTGATGACTATTTATTTTTTTATTTTATCTACATTACTGTGTGCGTGTTATTTGTGTGTTTGTGCGTGTTATTTGTGTGTGTGTGTGTGTGTGTGTGTGTGTGTGGTCGGTCAGAACAGTCCTTTGGGCCAACAGGAGCTCTCTTCATAATGACAGGGTGAAATTTAACTGTCTGACACCAACCATACTCTGACCTTCTCTCTCTACACCTGTGTTTGTGTGTGTAGGATGGAGGTAGATGGCACACATGTTAGTCCATGTGTTTGTGTGTGTTGACATGTATGCTTGTGTGCATGGTTCAGTAAGTAAACATTAGCCAGACCCTGACCTAGTTCTTCAGCTTTACATCCACAAAGGACCACCTGCAACAAAGCTGTAGGCTGTTGCTGTTTATCACGTATTTATGAGATAGATGAATGTATCTATTTTGATATAGCTATAATGTATCTATCTGACTGCACAGGGTTGCTCTGTGATCTAGTATCCATTAGTGTCCTGTGAAATCTCAAACCCACAGTAAACTTCTAAGGGAAAGTGAGACAACCTGATTGGATTGTACATTGACACCAATATGTTTGGCATTTTATTTTGTGTTTTCAGAGTTTGGCTTAATTGCAGAGTCCTGAAATATTTTCCATGCGCAGAGAAAAATTTCAGCGACTTTCAGCCTAAACTTCAGAATGACATGTACCCCTATCAATCAAATGATTACATGAAGATAAAGCTACGTATATTCTTGCCACTCGTCTATATTTGGGTGATAAAACTACTTCAGGGTATTGAGCCTCATCCAGTTTTCCTCTGAAATTGTCCATGAAATGTGTTTTATTATCAACCTGCCTTCAGTCTCAGCCTGTCATTACTGTAGTGTGTGTGTGTGTGTGTGTGTGTGTGTGTGTGTGTCATTATAGTATTAGTCTGAGAGGGTAAACCTTTATTTTGGCATCAGCTGTTTAAAGTGATTCGCTGAGACTCTTTGGTTGACTTATTTGATTGTCTGACAGCTGTCAGAGTTAAGTCTGTGATATGTTGCTCTGTTAATAATTTCAAACAGAACACTATGACTAAAGCTCCACTACCAGTTATTTTTAGCCTATAATTATTATTAGGGTTATTTTTTGGCCCTTCCACTTCAGTAAAGCAATGGTCTTATCGTCCCACTTCAGCAAGACAGAAACATCTATGCTACAACAAGCTTCTGTTTGTTTGGAAATGTAACTTTAAGGCTTGTGTGATCATATAAATAGATTATCATAGGCAAATTAATGGATAAGATCCAGTATGAATTAAGGCATATATATTTTTTGTGATCCTCAACCAGTTATGTTGAAGACTTTAATCTACTAGTTTTACATTTTCTTCACTTTTGAACTGAGACAGATGAGAACCACAAGGCAGTTAACTGTGAAGAGCAAAAGCAAATGATGTGAGAATAGCTCTTAGACCAGCTCAAATCCACAATGTCATGAGCTGCCAGGATACCCCTTACCTTAATATTTATGATAATATACCTTTGGCATGCATTCAAGCCTGGATCCATGGAAATGCAATAACACAAGTGCTACACTGAATTATTTTTCAGTTGAAATGTCTATTGATGGGCTTGATGCATAGCCGTGAACCCTGACCTCATACACCTATACAAAGGGTAAGGATATATAATATAATCTGAAAATAATCTGTTTCCCAGAAAACTGTTTTGGAATGGAAAATTGAGACAGGAATGAAATTAATTTCTGCAGGATTGCAGCTCCAGAAGGCCCAACCTGCAGAAAACTGCTGCTGAGTCCCAGCAATAAAACACACACACTGTCATTCAGACCTTCTCATTACAACCCTGAGTCATACAGAAACCCCGGGGTTGAGCTCACCAGTGGTGACGTGTGTGTGTGTGTGTGTGTGTGTGTTTGAGTGTTTTGGTTCTGTACAGTACGTCCGTTTACATCTGTGCCATTCGCTCTGTGTGGTGTGTGTGTATGTTTTGTACATAGTATGTCATGAAGGCACCTTGGGCACATACATTTTTATTATGGCTAGCCATAATAAAGCTGGGGAAGTCTTACGATCCACTAATTTAGCATAGAGCACCAGCAAAAAGCACTGACAATTCATTTGGCAAATGTATTCAAGCCATTTACAATATGAAGATGTTTGATAGTTGTCTGTCCTTTTTAGCTCATCAGATCATGAGAAAAGAGTGAAATTGCAAAATCCAACAGTAGTGAGCAGACAGAACTCCAAGGCTTCCCTAATTTTTAGTCTTGTCTTAATTTATTAAAAAAAAAAAACAGGATAAGCTAATGCTATGTTCTCATCCAGTTTGTCTTCGGGTGGCTAATGCTAAACATGCTGCTACATGTCAGTATTTTAAAGTTGGCTGTTGGCTGGCAATGGAAGCCTAACCCCTGTTTGACAGTGATTGAGATAGATAGGAGGGAGGAAGGGAGAGAGAATGAGAGATGAGGCAGAGGGAGGGAGCCACGGGCTATAGGAGGGGGAGAGGGTGTGTCTGGGAAATGGAGTTGTTTTAACATCAAAGATGCCTCTACGCAGGACACTGCCAAGACCTCACATTAGGCCGGGGGACACCCCACTTTATCACTGGCTTCCTGTTTGGCAAAGGCCATATCCCTGAAGCTTGTGTTCAAACACTGATACACACTGTTACAAATTACAAGTCAACATCACTCCTACCCTCCCACACGACACACACACACACACACTAGCTTACAGTGCACACCACCACCCTGGTCTACTTCCTCAGACGGCTGAAGAAATTCGGCCTGTCCTACCAGATCCTCCAAAACGTTTACCGCTGCACCATAGAGAGCATCGTGACAGGCTGCATCACCACCTGTACGGAAACTGCTCCTCCCTTCAGACCCTGCAGCGGGTGGTGAAGACAGCTCAGTCCATATGGAGCTCCTCTCCCAGCCATACAGGACATTTACGAGAAGCGATGCCCAAGGAAGGCCCGCAACATCATCAAGGACTCCACACACCCCTGGCATGGACTCTTTACCCTATGGACACTAGTGTCACTTTATGGGACGATCACACCTTATGACACTGTTCTTGTGTTTTTGAACTTTTTTTTTGCATTTCTGAATTTATATTGTGTTTGTGAATTTACGTAATGTGAACTATGACCTTTTCTTCAGTATAGCCTACTCTGCACTATTCTCTTTCTTTCTCTGCATTCGGGGGCTGCCAGCATACAAGCATTTCATTGCAGTGTTTACTGCATATTTGTTATATGCACAGAATACAGTGTGTGTTTGTATTTTCAAATAAACCACAAATATGTCATATTAAATCTGTGGTGATTGTCTTCTTTGCAGAACAGTGTGACGGGCAGAAGGCCCCAACGCCCAGCCAAGAGAGAGGGGGGACAGAGAAAGAAAATGTCTCAGCACCTTCAGAGGAGGAAAAGAAGCCTGAGAAGGGTGAGTGTATGTATCCTGTGTGTCTCTCTGTGTGTGCATATGCATTTTTAACTTGTTTTTTTTTAATGCAGTTTTTCCTCTTGTGGGGAAGCACCACAAAGATCTATCCAACAGGTTTAGACCTCTCACATCCACATATCTGAGCCTGGCTGCTGAAATTTGTCCACATAATACAGGAAAATAGAATGTCAATGGTACTAAATCACTATCAGTTCAAAAGGTTCAAGAGAGGGTCGAGCTGTACGCAAAGGGTTGTCATTAATGAAAGCTTCAACAAGAAAAACCCTGGCTAATAACGGCATTAAATCACAACTAGGCTTTTCTGTTACAAGAGCATTCCTTGGTAGGATTTGTCTTGCTTGTCATTCGCCAACTTAAAGACATACGACCTTTCACAATACAGTTACTGAAGTGAAGCAAAGCAGAGCACAGCCTTATTGTACGATTTTGTTCATAAATCACCCCTCCACAGACTTATACCTTCTGCAATGTTGCCCCAAGTCAAAGCGAAGGCATTCTTTGACAGAATGAGACTGCTGATTGCTTCCTTGACACTAAATCAAATCAAATCTACACATGACATGACAGATGTAGGTTATTCTCTCCAATGTTGCTTCAGCCTGAAAGTTCATGAAGGCCACTGAATTGCCATATTTGAGTTTATGCTTCATGAAAAAGAAAGCATATCTACTAGTAAAGGGCCTCCCTATATTACAGGATCTGCCTTAGTTTGGTTGTTCCACACATATTTACAGGGTCTGGACTAAAATTCCACATGAGTACCTGTCTTAATAGTGGTGCAGACTAGTCTAAAGTCACCCACCATACAGAAAGACTGTGTGGTGGATCTCTGTTGTGATCTGAAGCACTTTAAAACTTCTGGCCATGCTAATTCAACTAGTACCATTAATATGATCACGAGTCACGAAAGGACCTGACAAATAAGGTGTTACAAAGAAAATATGGTGCTAAGGCTCCTGTGAACACTGGAGATTGTTAGATGGGCATGTTGAGAGTACAGCTCCTTATTTGGAATGTGTTTAGCACAAGGTCTCTGTTAGTGTGATACGCAGATAGTTTTGTAACAGCAAATACATCAAAGCAGCTTTATTCCAATTAACTGGTATCTGGTAGCATCATGTTTATGGAATGAAGCTCTTCGATGTTCCATCGCAAGATGTCCGAGTACAGTTTGTCAACACGGAGCATTTTTGTGTAAAAAAAAAATAAAACCCCAATAAGCAAATGAACATATAAATGAATAAACTGCATCACTTTTCTAAACAGTGTGATAAAGTTGTTTTTACAAGAAAAGGAGAATACATACCAGGAGATGACAGAAACGGTTCTTGTGCTAAATCACTGTTTGATTTTGATTTTTGTCCTGTTATTGAGATGACAAACCAAGATAATCAGCTTATCTGTCTTTCAACACACAACACATGGTAAATATTCACACACGCCCCTCTCTTGCTGTGTGTTCAAACGTGAGTTCAAGCATCAGTGTTCATGTTGTGGGTCTGAGTATATGCATGTGTGTGCTTGTACACAAACATGTGGACAGTGCGCTGTATAAGTACGTCTTTGTGTTCACAGCTTGCCTAAGCAGGCAGATTCTGCCCCCTGAGTAAATATGGTGAGCAACTGATAACATTCATTTGTGCGGGACAAGGACACACACACACACGTGCTATTCAGTCGGTGTGTGTCTGTAGCGGAATGATAACACATGCACCACATATGATATGATAAACTAACTAGGCCGTCTACATCTAGTACCTGAACAGTTCTTTGAAAGCCTGACCGTACTCAATTCAAATAAACTTTTTCATGCTAATGCATTTTAGAGCCACCCTAGTCGATGGGAATAACATCTTGATTACATTTCATTGCAGGACTGTGTGCTGCCACTTGAGACTGAGCTTGGTAACTGTTGCTTGGGGAAAGAGATTTGTAAATTATATTCTAAAGATTGAAACGACTTGAAACGGCTCAGAGCAGTTAGCAAACAGGAAGTCAACATTTTGCAGGAGTGGTAGCACAACTAAAATCTGGGTGGTGAACAAGAGGAGATATTTCATCTCCCACCGTTGAAGTGTAATGCATTAACCCCTCACTAGTTCATGTAGAACTGCTCAGTTTTCAAGAGTAAAGGGTACTCTTACTGTACTGGTAAGCAAGGTGTACGTGTATATACCTGTAACATTCCTTGAGTAACTTCTCACATAGCCCATTTCTATAAATAAGAATGTGTTCTTAGTAAGATTTGCTGCATAAATTAAATTTAAAAATGCATGTAGCTAATAATTTCATTAGTTTCTAATCTATGAATTGAGATGAAGACAAATTGTTGATTTTTTTGGCATTTACCTTTTCCTTTAAGAAACCTAGATCATTCCAACAAAATCACCTCTACCTTGTTCATACCTCAGATATTTCACTTTTTCTGCCTTGCCAATCTGCCTAACCAGTTTCAATTTAGGATTACTTGCATGAAGGCAGGATTTAAGATACTAATTGTTGTTTTTCAGACTCTGTTACCGGGGCTAAAAGTGTGCTGGCCCGGGTGTTGCGTCTGGCCCAGCGCTACCTTTTGGACCCAGTGGGTCGGCAGAGGGTTGAGGAGAAGGGTTCCCAAACACAGACCAAGGCCAGACAAACCAGCCCTGTACCAGGACGATTCTTCAAGAGCCGGACCTCTGCTTCACTCACACAAGCTCAGGTAAGGTGTGATTGGATAGTACAGTGGTGTAGCAGTCACCTGCTACGCCAAAGGTACGTCAAAGGTAATAAAAATAGTAATGACTAGTTACACACTAGTACCCTTCTGCACAATCCACTCTGTTTATGATTAACTAGAAATAACTGCTGCAGTTTGGTTGGTTGACAAAGCAACTTGTTAACGAGTTGTTGCTATGGAGCTAGCCTGCATAGCCATGGGCTTCTCAACAAGTTGAACATGTGAACGTTTACAACAATTGTGACAATAATCAAGTAGTTTAACTATTAATTTGAACTGGGTAAAAGCTTTTATTTTACCCAGTTACCTATTACCTATTTTTTTATTTGTAGTTTGGTTCTTCATCAGTTCAGTGATCTGATTTCATTTTGCCTGTTTAAACTGCTGTATTTGTTCCTCCGGGTCCTCCATGGAGCAACTTGCCACACAAAGTTTTCACATCTATTAAATTGATGTGCCAATGTCTATATTTACAGAAGGCTTCACACCTAGTAGTGGGTAGGTGTAAGTTCTAAGTTGTAACTTATGTCTATGTTGGAACTATTTCAGTTGCATCCGTTAAAATCTAAGTAATGCGCAAACACAGACTTAGTGAGAATTCACCAGCAAAACTAGTGGTGCGGCAGGCTGCTGGTTTGTTACAGTATGATAGGTTAGACATTAGGATCTATTATATTGCTATGGTTATTTTTGAGACATATGCCGTTGCAATCAATTAGAGTCAAATTATCAGCCCAGTAGGTTAGATTATAGCACAGAGCAGCAGGTGACGGAACTTGTCAGACAGGCTTTCATGCTTTGTCAAACCCTAGATTTAAATTTGAATAATCTGGTCTCACCAAGGGACCCAGTCTAATGAAAACATGCTAGTATTTTTGACATGTGGGAATGCAAGAGAAACAGGCCCATGAACCATTTTGGATGTCAACCCATTGTTAGAGAAATAATACTTCATACAAGCAATGAAGTGTTCAGGACAATCTGCTCTGTGTTCTGTGGCATTTCTTCTCCACTGCCCTCCACGGGGATGTTCTTCTGTCCTCCCTGCCATCTGGAGACTTTCTCCAACTCTCTCTCTCTTCAGCAGTCCAGAGCTTTCCTTAGCTATTAGAGAAATCAGAATCCACTGAGAGCCAACAGCCTGAATGCCTCTAACAAAGGGCCAAGTGTCTGACCAGCCGAGTTTCAACAGCCCCATTTAGATGCCAAATCCTTCTGCTAAAACCAGAGCAGGGAGCGAGGCTCAGTAAGCTGGCATCTAATGTAAAGCACTTTTGACACAACACGGCTTATCTCTTGTACTATGTTAAGTGTTAATATTTTGTCACAAGTTTTCTTTGAATTTCTTAATGTGCTTGTGTTCTTACTGTCAGCACAGTGCCAGTTACTTCAGTATAGGTCAGTATGACAGGGTTGAAGGGGGATGGTAGAGCAACTAGATTTGAAGTAAAATATGGGTACATATAACCAGGCCAGTGAAGTCAAAGACATTGAATTAGTGTGAGTAGAATAGGCACTCCTGTTTGATTTAATGTTTCAGGGTGTCCAGTAATGAAAAGCAGTTCATTGCAGTTCTATTTATTCCAGTTCTGTGAAGAGTTTGATGAATGAGTAACCTGCCTGATGCTCTTCAACTGTGCCCTGCATGGTCCATACCCATCATATTCAGGAGCACATGTCAGTTACAATAAAATATATAGGCCAGCACCATGGATATAGAATGCCTTAGCCCTTCTAGGGGCATAGTGGTAGTCCACCATTAAACAAACATTTGAAAATGTTAGTTGCAAAAGGCTTTCTATTTTTATTTTGGCCACCACAGTACACAGTACTTTGTTAGGTTCAGTTCAATTCTGTGAAACAGCATTATGAGACCATGGCCCTGTACAGTATTAAGCTACAGTATAACGGGATTTAAAGCTTTAATGTGACCTTTGTTTTTCACACATGCATGGCTCTGATTGCCCACTGGGGATCACCTGCCTTTCTCCACTGCTTTAGAAATAGGCCACACGTTTATTATTATCGTTATTATTATTACATAAGAATGAGGAAAGAGCATGAGAAGGGGTAGAAGGAAAAGCAGAAAGGGGGGATAGAGAGCCACGCACTGTGAGAGCAGGAAGAGAGGTAAAATGAAAGCAAATAACTGTCTGAGAGAAAAGACATGCAACAGATAAAATGAAGTAAGTGTAAAAGACATGGGAGAGCGAGACTAGGGTTAGACCATTCTCTTGGATAACTCAAGGGGTACCGACTAGATATAGTTGGGCTCACCTCCATACACAGTGTTGGCTCTGGAACCAAACTCCTAAGTAGGGGGTGATCTCTCTCCTTGTCCAGGGTGAGAGATGCTGGGCAGGTGTGAGGATATTCATCCTTGGCTGGCTGCCATACAGTTGGAGTTTCTCACAGTGGATTGCATCAATGTGACTGTGTGTTCCAGAGAGGAAATCTCTCCACTCCACGGTCCTACTGGGAGAATTTAACACTACCTGGAAGGACTTAATTTAGAGGCATGGCCTCGCTGATCTGAACCCGAGCAGTGTTGTTATTGGACTTCTGTGCTAGCCATGGATTGTCCATAACAAACACCATGTTTGAACACAAGGAGGTTCATTAGTGTACATGGTATGTAGTGGATGACACTTCTCTTCAATCTTCAATGTTGCGTGGATTTCAGAAACGGCGCCTTTGGATTTGTTGAACCTCTGATCTAGAGGAACAATGCAGATTTCCTCCAGGTCACGGAATAGTGGGCCAGCTGTTTAGCCTCTCACAGATAATCAATGGGTCATGGGAATTTGCAAATCCTGTCTACATGTGTTTTGTGGATTTGGAAAAGGCTTACGACCGCGTTCTCCAAGGTATCCTGTGATAGGTGCCAGGGAGCCATTCACTGCTGTGAGCCATTCAGTCCCTTGAGTGAGAGCTCAGAGTATATAGGTGTGTATAGCGTATATAGTGTTTGCATTGTTGGCTTTAAGCTCATTCAAGATGGGCATTGGACTCCAACAAGGATATTCATGGACAGGATATCAAGGCAAAGCCAAGGTCTAGAGAGTGCCTGGTTCGGTCACATTAGGGTGGCTGGGTCGGATGATCAGATGATGTTATCCTTCTGGGTTCATTGATCTCTGATGTGTACTGGAGCAGTTTGCAGCTGAGTATGACGCAGTTGGATTGAGGATCAGCACCTCCAAGTCCGAGGCCATAGTTCTCTCCCAGAAAAAGGAGGCTTGTGTTTTGTTCATAAAATGAAATAAACCCAGCGTAGCCTACCCAGGTTTCCGGTGTGTGTCATACTGTTTCCAAGGCCTGGTTGTGTCCACTGAGTGAATACATCATCAATGATTTTCTGTTTGCTATCAGCCATGGTGGTCATGTATTCAGCACCATGTACTCTCTGTTTAGGGTCAAATAGAAATCTCCTTATTCCATCTCCCCCACCCTGCATTCGTTTCCTCCCTTAGATCAGATCCAGGAGGCGGAGCCAGCAGAGGGGTGGGTCGCACCAACCTGTAGTACGGGGGACCAGTGGTGATTCCACTGTGGCCCCCAATGCTGTGACAGATACAGCTGGTGGCGTCAAAGAGGAGAGGTGAGGTCAAAGGTCAAATGTCACCTGACAAAACAAACATCCCTACACCCATGCATGTGAACCCCTGTATGAGAACCGAATTGTTCTTCTTATACATTGTTTATCTTTATATTGTTATACTCCTCATGTGTTATATATTGCATGTAACATTTTATAATTTTACTGATGTCATACTGTCCATATCTCACCTTGTTTTTGTCATACGTTCTACTACTGATACTGAAATTGTTGGTTTTGCATGTTCATTACTCCCATTTGCTCGATTCTTCTGTTTATTCTATTTATCTTTGCTTGTATCATTAAAATTTCATCTTATGTGCAGAGGACAAAACTGCAATTGAGATTCTTGATAGTGATGCAAGGAAGTTGGTATTCTTAACAGTCTTGTGTTACCCGTACACACACACACACACACACACATGCCTTTAAGAGCAGTCACACATTACCTGACACATTTTTGTGTGTGGGTGTGTGTGGTGAGCAAGACAGAGTTTAGCTCCTTCCTTTCTCTGCTCTTCCCCTCTACCCTTTGTGGTAACCCTATATGTTGCTCTCCATTTTTACTCCCCCTCTCTCCCTGCTTGATCTCCCTTTCTCTCCCTTATCCCCGTAGCTCTTTACCATTTACCACTTTACCCCTCCTGTATGTTGAGGTTTGATTTCATTTTTTGTCAAAATATAAATGTATTTCTGTCTCCCTCCATCTCTATCCCTCCCTCCCATCTTTTTCCTTCCCTTGATCTACCTCATACACTAGGGGTCACAGTGGGCCCATTCTCTCTCTCTTTTTTTCTCTCACCCTTTTTCCTCTGTCTCTTTTTCTCTTTATCTCATCTGCCTCTTCTCATCCTTTTTTACCAGCTCAAATGAAAAGTGCCAAACCATTTTATGGGAACTTTGATTCCTGGAGTCAGTTGATCAACATTTCCCCTACAGCGATTTGTGGTGTCAGTTACCGTTGATGTGTGTGTAATTCAATCACAAATTGGAATCTAACTGAGGTTATTGTTCTGTTCCAAGGGTTTTGTCTGCCAAGTGTCGGCTCCTCTCTGCCAGTTTTAGAGGATTTTCTGGTTGGATGTGTACACAATTGAAATTGTAGTACTGTTTCAATACCATTGCAAAAGTCTAAATTCAGTAATGAGTTTTGTTCAGTGCTTTCACCAACTGTGCTCTGCAAGCTGAAATTCCATGTCAGCATTACCTCCAGAAGGCGTACACATGCGCATGGCACATGGATTGGAATAGTTCAAAGAAGAAGGAGGAGGATTGGAACAGACCGAGCCAAACTCTCTTGAGCTCCTGACAGTGGACTGCTGCAGTCAGCACAAAATTCAACTGAGTCAAACAGCCACCACATCTTGAACTGAATGCTAGTTCATCTGGTCATAAAACTGCCAGGATCCAAACATGGAACTAATGAGTTATTTAGCTCGTAGAGCCTACAAAGATAGACACCCAACTGACATCAAAACCCCTGTGCAAAAGTTGCTAAGCTGTCCAAGTCACACATTGCTTGATGGTTCTACTTGTTTGCTGTGGTATAGTGACAACACAGCCGCTCTCACACAGACAAACACACACTCACTCAGAGATGAGCATGCAAAGACAACTTCTCTTTCCCACACAGGTGCCTGTATCTGCTTGTTTATTCTCATGTGAATGTGTACTGGGTGTGAAAGACAAGCTCAGAAACTCACCCTTTCTCATGCGTGCTGTTGGTGACATTGTTTTCCCTGCATTCTCACCTGACACGCATGTGTACATGTGTGTGAGAACTTTGTTTTCCATCTTTTCTATAACCCAAATAATTCAGTTCTACCCATACGAAGCAGGACTATTACATAACGTCTTCAGATATCACTTGATCAAAAGGTTTTGCATCGTCTCTTTGTGAACCAGTTGGTCTTCCATCAGCACTTAGAATTACACATACTTCTGACAGCTCTAGTCTTTGTGTCAAGTGGTTGAGGTCGCTTCTACGAGGCTGTGGGTCACTAGGGGTCATCAGGGGTCAATGAAAGGATTATTGTAATTGGATGGCAGATTAGTGGTACAGGTCAGCCAGTCAGGTGTTGAAAAACACGTCAGCTTAACAAGACTAACACACACCAAGGCTGTCATCAAGAGAAGGGGGAGAGTACATGTGGGAGAGAGGGAGAGTTTTTAGAGTAAAAGAGGGACACAAAGTTTTATTTGATTCAGTCAGTCCCTCTAATGGATGTTCTAAGGCCAAAGCACACTGCACCGTCCCACATTTCCTCTTATTTTGGATGAGAAAGCGTCACACCTGTTAGCTTGTCAGACTGTATCTTCTAAGAGCCCTTTCACACCATCGCCATGTGAAATGTAAATGTTCAAATACAAAGACATTGAGCAAAATCCCCTGCTGACTACAGTTCATACTCACTGCAGAACTTTACATAAATCAAGTCTGTTCCAGATTTTTTTCTTTCACTGCACCAAATTCTAAGGCCAATGTACAGTTATGGAGAATACATGGTCAGTTTTTATATTCTGGTTTTCATGAAATACTGTCCTTGGAGGGAACAGGCTATAAACCACTGCAGTAGTCAGCATTGTGCTGTACTTCCCAGAGCCATTGGTACATAAAGATTCCAAACTGGCACTTATTGGTTAAAGATATTACATCTAGTGATAGGCAGATGAAATATGCCAATAGAAAACAGCTCACTGGAGTTATAGTGTAGGTCCAATACAAGTCATGTGACTTATTGTGAGAGAATTCTACATTTTAACCCTGGTCATCTCTTGCATTGTGGCTTTTCTGGTACAGATGTTGGCCATCTTAGTGATGATTCCGCTCATCTCTAACTAACTCAAACGAGTTAAATATTTTGTCACTTGAACAGTGGATGCCATATTGCTTCCACTTCTCTTGAACTAAGAATTATTGTCTTAAATAATTGCAATACTCTCATTGCCATAGCTAGATGCCCAACATTCCTAGGTTGGACCAGGACTGTGGAGCCAACATGGCTGCCATTGAAAACTTCACAGACCAAACACTGTCTACCCACTCCTCTGGTGAGGACTGATGTCCTGTCATATCAGGCTTGGCTGAGAGTGCCCTGCTGTGCAGGGGTCAGAGTTCAGGGCTTGGTGCCCTTATTGAGCCCTAAGGGTCAGACTACTAAAATACCACGGTCACTTGACATTATACCATGACCCCGTGACATATCTCTTACTGTACCGTGTAGTCCAAGAATCCTGGCTATCTCTCTCTGTTTCTCTCAGGAGTCCTTTGAGGAATATTGTCAGACATGTTGAATTTTGGAAGATTCCAGTAGTGGAGAGCTGAATAGAGCTCCACGATGGGGGAATGCTCTGCAGTCCATTGTGGCATTTGTCTCTCTCAGGAATCCCCCTCCTTGTACAAACAGACACCCTTATGTTATGGTCTGGTACCGTAGTCTGCCTCAGTAGGTTAGCCTTGCCTATTTGTCGTCAATTATTTGTATGAGCTCTTGTTTATTGGCTCTTGTTTATTTGATACACTTATTTGTCTTAGCTCTTGCTCATTTGATTTTCTTATTTGTCTCATTTGTTTAAGAAAAGTAGGTAGATAACTTATTGCACTCTTACCTTAACACTAGTTATGCTCTTAGTTGCTTGTTTAGGAAGGAAATGTACTTACGATTTCTGGTGACTAGTAGTTTTCTTGCCTACCTATGTTGAATGCACTTATTGTAAGTCGCTTTGGATAAAAGCGTCTGCTAAATGCCTGGAATGTAATGTATGTCTGCACTGTATACACTTGTGACGATACATTTATGATGCATCTAGGCTTCTTAAAACTTAAGTCAGCTTATACCAACACAACAGGTTGCAGTAAAGATATATGATATATTTATATTGTCGAGGTACATGAGCACAAGCACAGATACCCCCCCGAAATTAGTTTGAAGACTTCTAAATAAAAGTGAATTTGTCTTTACTGCCTACTCATTTCAAATCTTGATGCTGTTTGCTCTCTAATTAAACGAGTCGTCTTGGTTGCTGTGTTTGTAAACAGGTCCTGTGCCTTCCTGCCTGACTTTTAATTTGTGGGAACCTACAGTAGGCTGCAGTTTTATGACTGTTTGTCAGTGTGAGGCACAGCAGAATTTTGT
Source organism: Hoplostethus atlanticus (assembly GCA_034670405.1). Lineage (NCBI taxonomy): Eukaryota > Metazoa > Chordata > Actinopteri > Trachichthyiformes > Trachichthyidae > Hoplostethus > Hoplostethus atlanticus. The sequence continues at coordinate 17,936,803 of JAXDDX010000001.1, forward strand.
GACTCACTTGATCCTCGAGGTTTGTTCTTGTTAAGTTAAGAGCTGTGGTAATGGGAGTGTGTGTGTGTGTGTGTGCATGCATTTGTTAGCGTGTTATAGTGCTGGAATTCCTCTACCCCAAAGGTAGTTGGTGTGGTTTGCTTAATAAAGCAGCTGGTGAATAGAAAAAAACACACTGCAACCTCTTCCCTTTTTCCTGCCACAAAACCTTCCCCCTCTCTGTTTCTCTCTCGCCCTCTTTTTCAGCTCTCTCCCCACTTCCTCCCTCCATAGTGAGGTAACCACTATGCAGGTGTTTCCTGTGGTATATTGGTAGGCCTGCACCTGAGGATAAAGGGCACATCACAACACAATGGTAATGGAATTGTTATCCCAGCTGAGAGGGAGGGGAGTGGGGAGATGAGAAGGAGAGAAACAGATTCTCTATGCTAGAGAGGGTTTGGAGGAGGCATGCACTAACCAATGTGTCCTCAGTATAACCTAGCACTAAGGTGACACTGTTGACATTTTGACCTCGGGGTCACAATGCTGCCGTCCTCTGTAGCCAGGTTTATCTACTGCTCTGTTTTAGTTTTTAGTTTACCAGTTTATACAGGTAGATTTCAAAATCCCTAGCAGTGGGTTCCACATTTCATGTCTATTTTATGATGTAAGCACATGGTGTCCACTGGTCCTGAAAAGTCTGAAGACTGAAGTAAATTTAAATCTAAATTTTAAGCCTTAGAAAATATAAAAATTTGAGCTCTTTCCACCATGTAGTTTTCTTTATTGAGAATAATTTAATGTAATCAAATGTTGGTATTGACAGATGGTTAACATTGTTTACATACGGTGATATTTGGTGTGGTGTATGCAGGTTTGTAGAGCAGAACTGGCTTGCTTCCTTTCCTGCTTTAGTAAACAGAAATTGACATCATGTCCATCAAAATAATTTCATTGTGTCAGTTTTTTAAATTGCCGTTTAAAGGACTATGCCGTTGTTTTTGTTGTCGTTTTAAAGTTTGGGTCAATTGTCTGGGTTGCCCCTCTGCTGGTGTCTGCACACAGCCAGTGTAGTTGGAGATATCAGGGCTTGTTCTGGTACCTTCAGACATTCAGTTTTACAGTATGAAAAACAAATTGGTTTTGTTAAAGTTTCTCGTTATTTCATTGTTCCGGGACACCCAACGCCCCCGGGAGGAAATGGAAGTCTCCACCAAGACGTAATGCCTCAAAACATGTTGCCTTACAAATGATGGGAAGTGTCAACTAGATGTGGACAGGAGGAAAAGGGCTATAACTCTAATTGACTCGTATCTCCTTTAATACTTTCATAGGCTGTTTTGGCAGCTTATTCTTTTCTTTATTGTGGTGGTTAAATTCATGTTAAATCCAGGTAGCATTAAAATATCTTAAATATCCTTAAATGTGGCTTTCTGAAACCAGCAGATATCCTGAAACAAAACTCTGTACACCGTCAGCAGCTCAGTAGAGCATCTGGCCTACTCAAATAATAAGTCTGCTTTGGGCAACTTTCTCATATCAGCACAAAATGTGGTTGAGGCAGCACTTTAGCTACAAAATTACTGGAATGGTTTAATCCCACCCAAGGATTTGACCAAGTAGTGAAAACTGGAAGCCATTACCCAAAAAGATCCCAAGGCAAGGCTGTGTAACATGCAGTGATTTTGAGGCCCAACCTTGATGTGTCTTGTTTTATGTTTGTTCCCAGACCAGAGCGAACCTTCAGGAGGATAGGCACAGGACCTGTTGGCAAGGTGGCCCGCCGTCGTAGCGACAACAGCCTCATCCAGCCCATCAGGGTCAAGTCCCTCCGCCTGCTCTGGAAGAGAAATAACCCGTTGACCCAGACCCCTCCCCCCATCTCCTCTATCCTCCCCTCATCCCTGCGTTCCTCCATCCTTGCTCCTTCCTCATCCTTCCCATCCTCCAGTCTTCTGTCACCCCTGGGCCCTGAACAGCCAAAGCAGCAAGACACACCCAGGATAGCTCTCATCAAGTAAGCTCACCCCAAATTAAAATACGTTGTCCAATACTGTCAAATCCATTGCTGTATGTTGCTGTGACATCAGAGATAAGGAGGCAAGACTCCCCTACTCAACCTGTGGCACCACACAGCCTCACACACACCAGCACGTCAACCAAAACAAAAAAAACACCTATAGAAAAACCTGGTAAAAAAACGTTTTTGTGGGTTGAAAGATGGGCCAGTTAGGGACAGAGAGTAGTTTCCAGCAAAGGGAAAACAGATAAAACAAACAAGTGGTACAAGTTGTACATTGCACTGCAAATGTATTATTTCATAGATGAATAAAATTGGGCCCAAAATGCCTCTAAAAATCAGATCAAGGTGAAAAAATACCCTTCTTACCGTGCAGCCCAAGGACAGAGGATTAATGAATTTTGAATCTGAAGTTAATTTGCTATTCCCTGTCTTGTGGCTTTTTCCGCTCCGGTCGAATGATGAAGCCCTATATAATACATCAAGTAACCGCAATTAGACTGAGGATAATTACTGCCCGTTAATGTTTTTACTTCCAGGAGAAGCAAATTGTTAACAATCTTATATTGACTGTTAGATCTCGTCAAACAATTGTATCGCACTTCGTATCGCACAGTGACTGTAATCTGACCCCATCTGTGTTTGTTTTAGCTGCAGTTTGCATTGTGTTGTAAGACTCCAAGGCTTAACTAGCTTTAGTAATAATTGTGTTGCAATCATATTGATAATTGGAGGGATCAGAGGTGAATGAGCCCGTCGTTGACAGATTGCTCTTGTGCAAGGGAAGTGTAGGTAAATTATAGAGTAAGTCACTGCTAGTGGATGAATGCTGCTTATATGGAGGTTTTTCAGGCAAGTAAGAGAAATGGCAATGTCATGTCATGGACGTTTCTTAGTACAAAAAGGAAGCTGTACACTAGAATCAAATAACAGAAAAACATGAGGTTTTCATGTAATGGTGAGTAATTGTAACTTAACAAAAGCCAATGTGTGTATGTTTGACCTGATCTCATTTACAAGAACATTGAATGCTTGGAAAAAAACTTACTGTAGTACTTACTGAGTACTTAACAAGGTACTGCTGAGGTTGCTATGCATCAGACAAAATCTATCAACTCTAACTAGTTCCAAGCATTTCACACATTTTGGCTGGATTTGTTGGCTAGCCACAATTGATACTAGGCAGGCATACTGATAATTAGCAGGATCAAACGTGCCGAATAAACCCTTTTATTGACAGCTGACGGATGTAGAAGAAAGCTGTGGTCAAAGTAAACGTGGTAAACAGCAACGCACATCAAATAGCACATCGAATTTCCACACTATTAAAGGAGGATCCGTATCTGTATTAATCTGGAAGCTGTGGTAGTAGGAAGTGTGTTTATTTCAGGAGACATTGACACCACACATCAAACATCTTCCCTCTGATCTAAAAGAAAAAGAAACAGCCACAGAAACCTGTTTTGGAAATATTGAACACAGGTACATTCCACATCAAATGGTGCTGATCAACACAATTACCTAATGTTGTGTGTATGTGTCTATGTAAACAGTAACATCACTTTATTCTTTATTCTTTTCCACAGTTCAAACGAGATGTTTCAGGTACCATCAGAATGAAACTGATTGAACAAGGCAATGACAAACGTAGTCCTAGCATTTTTGTTTTTTTTACTCTGACCAAGGTATGTTTTAACCACATAAAGGAAATATTTGAACCAGAGTCATATGGGCCTCCCTGAATTGTGGTGCTACGGTTTTGTGACTTTAGGTTCCCGGGTGATTATCAGTGTCATCGGTGTGTGTGTGATGCCTGTAAACGCCACTCTGTGTAAATGGGAACTGGATCACACTGATGTGTTTATGGTCTCTCTAATAGGTTTACGAGGTGGGTGTGTGTGTGTGGGTGAGTAAGTGAGAGAAAGCATGGCCTATCCTGTTGTGTTTCCATACCATTTCACAGTAGGACAGGGTGGGGACGCTGCAGTCCTAAAATAGACCTGTAGTTTCCTGTTGAGTAGGTTACGCACCTTCTGTGCAGTTTGTCCCTCCTGAGAATCTCATGGGAGTTACATCTCATCTACAGGCAACAGCCTCCTTTTATGTCTGTGTGTCTGTAAGCCAGTTGTTTATCATGGTGTGTGTGTGTGTGGGGGGGGGGGGGGGGGGTGTTGCTGCAATCGGCATACACAGGAAGATGAGCTCAGTGATGGACAGTATCTGCCTGCCAGACCCCCGGACACACCCACCCTGCAGCCTCTTTCATTTTTCTGTTACCTCCCTGGTGTAAGAGCTACATCAGGGGATGGAAAATCATATTTTTAGTTCATCCCAGGATAGAGAGAGTGAAAGAGGGAGAGAGAGACTGAGAGAGATGTGTTGTGCAGGAGGGAAGGGACAGTGGTCCAGCTGGCTGCTTCTCCATTACCAACCATTCAAATTCTTGCCGTTGAGGACGATTTCCCACTAGCCAGGACAGAAAAATGCCAGGCCCATATTAGCGGGCTAGTATTATTGGGCTTTTCAGCCATACTTACCATCTGATGATTCTGAATCAAAACCTCTGTTTATTTCATTTGCTATGTCCAATCAGAAATAGTTTAGCTTCTTTATTTTGTTTATTAAATTGGTCTTGAAATCCAGGTAGCATTACGTCTTAAATGTGGCTTTCTGAAACCTGTCTGTTCGTACAACCTGTCTGCATGTCTGACTCCTTGTCTTTCTGGCTGTCTACCGATCTTGGACAGACAGCCGGTGCCTGTCTGCATCATTGTAGTAGACAGACTATCACTGAGTCTGACAAGTCTGTTTTTCAGATCACAGTGCTAATTATACCTGATACAGTGCCAGGTAACAAGCTCAACCAGATTTCACACCGCCATCGTTGGCATAGTCTCTCACACACACACACACACTCTTTCACTCTTTCTCTATCTCACACACACTCTTTCACACACACACTCGCACTCTCTCAAGGTCACACACTTTTTCAAACACACTGTACAATCACACTTGCACGCAGAAACACACACTGGCATATAGAGACCAATCTGTCCACAGAATCAGGGTGTGGGAGGTTCCTTAAAGGACCCATATTATGGAAAACGGTTTATTCCTGGCGCTTATACATGTTCCACAGGAAATTACTTCCCTAAGCAGCTGAGAAAATTTGAAATCTGGAAGTCAACCCGTTTTTCTGTATTTTCCTTTTTCCCAAAACGGTGCCAAAGATAGGAGAAAAACAGCCCGTTTCAGAAAATGGTTCCTTTGGACGTCATAAGGTGCAAATCCAGCCCCTCTCAGAGCATGCCCACGCCCAGTTGAACAACCAATCCCATTTACGTCGTCGCAAAATGCAGCTCACGGCAGTGCCGCAAGCCGTTGCTTATGGTGCATTCCATTGTACTCGGAAATCGATAATTCCGAGTCGGTATTCCTAACTTCCAATCTAAATGTGTTCCAGTGCATCTGCTCAGGAAAACATAATCGCCCGCAGCAAACTCATGTTTGTATGGTAAGTCTCAGAATGTTACAAGCATCTAAACTCAACATCAACTACTACAGCGCCATTAGTGAATAGAATCGGCGCATATCACATTCGGACGCCGTTTTTTCCGATTACACTGGAATGCACCATTACTTTGCGACGACTGAAGCTAAAACAACATATCAGGAGATATATCAACTCTCCAGTTATTATTTTGTAGGATGCAGGCAGCAACATAGATCCCTGCACAGTCTCCCAACACGCGAAAATGCCAGGACAGAGTGGATTAATTTTATTTTGTGTGTGATGATCAGTCCTCAGACTGCTTGAGCAACGGCAGGATTAGCATCTAAATTGAAGCTTAAAGATGGAGCAATTCATAAGGTACGTGACCCATCTGCAAAATTGGAATCTGTAAGTGTCACCATGTTTTGATTTAATTTACCAAATTAGTCTGGTTAGTATATTCACCGCTGGTTAGCTAACGAGCTAGCGGGGCTAGCCACGGGCTTGTTGGGCGTGGAAGAAGAGAGAAAACTAAAGCTGGAGTCATTAAAAGTAAAGTAAAGTAAAGTTATTGGTTGGAGTCAGGACTCATCTTTAAGTTATTTGTTGGGACCAGTGTCTGTTTTATAAGTCTGTCGAACGTGTCAGGCTTGGTAAACTTTAGCCACCATTAGTACAATCGTGTTTGGTTGTTTGGCTGCGCTGTTTGGATGCAAATAGATTGCATGTAGGTTGTATGTATGAGCACTGCTCTGATCGGCCGCCTCACTCACGGCGTGAGGCGGCCAATCAGAGCAGTGCTCATTACATACAACCTACACGCCCTCAAAACAGCCTGTTCTCTACAATGGAGAAAATGAGAGACTGAAACACACACCACAGAAGCTGGGTTTTTTTATATAGACTTCACAGACGTCTTGTAAAGACCCCCAGGAACAGTTTAAATAGCCCAAAATTAGTACAATACACCCCCTTTAATTAAACGTCAGCGTGACCCGGCTCCCTTGCTTCAGTATGTTACAAGAGTCCTCCTTAGTCTCCTTAGTGACACAATGATAAGGCAGCTATACTCCTGAGACTTAAAACCTTTCAGTTGAGTTTTCAGCTTTGGGAATTCTCTGGCTGAAAGGAGCTGGCTCAAAATCTAGGACTATGTATTGTTGGAAGATATTTCACCACCACTTCTGATACAGCAAATTTGACACCGCCTCCAAAAACCTGTTGTTGCTTATCATCACTGGACTAGTTGATATTATGATTTTGCTTGCATTGTTTAGTTGTAGTAGTCATGAGATTTAGTAACTGGTGGAACCTCCTTTTGCAGCAACAACCTCAACCAAACGTTTCCTGTATTTGCTGACAGTTCGGAGGTATTTTGGACCATTCCTCATACATAACTCTTTCTGCAATGTTTTTTGTGGAGTGTAATGGTTTCCTCCTCGGTGTCCTCCATGAACACCACTCTTGTTTAGTGTTTTTCTTATTGTGGACTCGTGGACACAGATGTTAAGATGTTAGAAAGTTCAAGAGATGCCTGCAGATCCTCAGCTGTCACCTTTGGTTTCTTTGTCACCTCCTTACAATCTGTCTGACTCCAGACCAGTGGAGGCCCAGGTCTTTCAAAATGCTTTTGTTGCCTTTTCCAGACTTATGAGCCTCAACAAATCTTCTTGTCCTGTGACATTTCTTTTGACCGGGGCATATTCCACTTCAACAGATCTTTTTTTTGGAGCGCAGACTCTGTTGGTGGTTGTGGGTTTTTTATATGACAGGACTCCTCTAACCCACCTGAATGTCATCTCATTGATTCGATCACCTGACTTCAATTACCCCCTTTCATAGAAGTCATTATCCTAGAGGTTCACATACTTTTTCCAGCTTAGGCTGTTTGAACAGTACATTAAATAATAACATGTTAAAGTACATTAGTATATTATTTGTACATAAAGTACAAATATCTGTCCACCTCCCAGATACGTAATAGCCACTGTTGCTCCCATATATAAGCCGCCTGTTGTAGTTGTATGAACATAAGTGCATTAGAATATTGCCAAGTGCATGTCCTTGTGTTTGTCTTCAGATGGAAATATGAAATATGGCCAACATTAGCTGACACTAAACAACAATAACAGCTTGCTAAATACTAATCAAGTCTTGAGAACCTCTTTCCATTTTTCTTGTGGATGAGTTTTTGACCTTCAGGAAGAAAATGTGCCCAGCTCATAGAAATTATTTTTTGCGACATTTTCAAAGTTTGCATAACTTTCCCTTGACATTTGCATGGAAACGTAGCTACACACACACACACACACACACACCTTACACACGCCCCTATGGGGTGTAAGGACACACTACAGATCTATCACACTCTCTTTGCCATGCTGTAATGGTTGTAATGAGATTCCCAGCTTTAAGGACACAGGAGGAGAATTCATGAAATGACAAGCACCATGTCCTTTGTGCAGGCTTTTGTGTGTGTGTGCGTGTGTGTGCGCGTGTGTGTGTGCGCGCGTGCATGCATGTGTGCTTGTATGTGTGTGAGACAGTCAGAAAGGGTGACTCTGAGGCCGTGTGTGTGTGTGTGTGTGTGTGTGTTGGCTGAAGCTTGTCATTTGATCCTCTAGTGTTGTAAGCTGTATGTTCAGCAGTGTGGGAGCCACTCTCCTGTCCTGTACTCACCTCTCATCTCCTCTCCCTGGGGAGGTGTGTGTGTGTGTGTGTGTGTGTGTGTGTGTACACGCACGCACACACGCGTGCACGTATATCCACTGGGACCAGATTAGGGTTAGCAACAGTAGGTGTGTATTGATATGTTGGGCATGCTGTAACCCGATCGTGTGTGCATGTATGCGCACAAGTGTGTGTGTGTGTGTGTGTGTGTGTGTGTTTACACATTTTTGACTTGTGCATGTTGCATGTAATGAAACACAGAAGGCAAAATAAATCCCGGCATATTCAGATGTATGAAAATTGTAGAATCATTCAGGTACACATGGTACGTACCTTGATGTACTGTAAACACACACACACACACACACACACACACACACACACACCACCTCTGCGGTTGTTAAGGGAATTGTTAAGATGCAGGTCTAGTGGTGTTATGTAACAGGATAGTGAGGACACAGTGAGGACGATGGATGGATGAGTGATCACACACACACACACACACACACACACTATTTAAAGAAACAAAGGGACAGGGAAGCTCTGTAGTGTTTGATGCCTCGACCAGCTGACTGATACCTCCAGAGTTTCTGACTACCAGGAACAAATGCATTCAAAAGCTAACATAGCGGCGCAGTGAGCTAAATGTTGTGCTCTTTAGTTAATAAGGCGCCAAACCACGCGTTGCACTGTTTCAGTTGTTTTCTTCCCCTGCACTAAAAATGGACTGTGTCTACAATTGGATGACCATTAGTTCAAACTTCAGTCAGAAAGGCCGTACAAAGTCCACTCAGAAATGACACCATAGTCCGACAACTGACGCACTGGCAACAGAATAACTCACCAGGAGAGTGAGTATCAAAGGAGTAGAAAACCACACAGAGACCGACCGGACAGGATTTCAACGATCAAAAGAACTCTGAAGTATTTGGGAATTCACCAGCAGTCAGATCCAGGCGTTGTGGATACACCGCTACTGTGTATATTACCCTATTGATACACCCCGAGTATATACGTGTGTGTGTGTGTGTGTGTGTGTGTGTGTGTGTGTGTGTGTGTGTTCTCCACTTGGTGTTGAGCATTGTTCCCTTGACACACTACACCACCTTAATCTTAATCGTTCGTGACATCAGGCCAGATTTCCCAGCGATGACCGGCTGTCATTTGGTGTGTGTGCGTGCGTGCGTGCGCGTGTGTGTGTGTGTGTGTGTTGTTTTTAAGTTGACAGCAGCAGACTTTGCCCATGTGAAGGATAGCATTCTTCAGGTCACACGTGAGAGAAGAAAACAAGCCACACTGACTGATATCCCACACTGTGGTGTTTGTTTGATCAAAGACTCAGCCTCAAGCCTCTCAGAAAAGGGAACTGGCATCTGAAGCATACGCACACACACACACACACCTTACTGTTCCTCTAAGAAAGTGTCAACCCTAAGCCTGAAAGATTTGAGAGAGAAATATAATAGCAAAGGGGTTTTAACTGTTTAAATTCAGGATTAACTTTGTTTCCCCTTTAGTTTCCCTTTTTACAGTGTAAACCTTAGAATCTCCACTTTGATTCACAATCAAGCACTTTGAGCAACACCCGGCTATGCTTGTCACATAACACCAATACCTGTACAGGTATAGACAGAGTTCCAAGGGTTAAGGTCTACATCAAGACAGGGTCGGCCTCGAGGCTTTTCAGTGAAGGGCAGAGGTACTGCAGAAGTGAATGGCAGCTTTGGCCCACGCCTCGCTGTTTATCTAGGAAGGTGAACAAAAGCTAACACGTATAATTGTTAAAGTGAGTGAACCATGAATGGACCACACCTTGTTGTTTTTCTAAGGGCTGAATAAAAAGGGCTTCCCCCAAGCCTGGAGAGAGCAGGTTTAAATAGAAATGAAGTGTCCCATGAGGTGTACACGCCTCTTTTCTCTATCAGTGTGACCAGATTCACCATTACTCAGAGTTATAGTATTTAAATGGAAAGACTTTCATAGGTGAATAGCTCTCTCGAATTAGCAAAGGAAACAGGTAACAGGTGTGCTTATCTAAGAACGTGATTAAAGGATTTGGTGTGTGACTGGTGGAGACGTGGTGAATGGAAAAGGTCAAAGTTAATGACTGTCAGGTGAGAAGCCTTCAAGGTTAACAGTGACGCCCACTGTAACTTTTATACACAGGCAGGTCAAAAGGACAAGTCAGAAAATGGACCAGGCAACTGAATCCAGCTCAGTGTGTTCCTCTGCTCTAGTACTTGGCTTGTGTTGATGAAACTACCATAGTCAGATTGCCCCACCTCCTAATCTGGGATGTCATGCCCATTACAGACTCACGAAGAATGGGAATGGGAAGAAATAGCTGTGACAGTAACCAGGAGAATTTTCTGGTTATGTGAATCCAGTCAGTCTCTCATTGATTGTCAATGGACCTAGCTCTAAGCTGTACATTAGTATGACATCACAGATTAAGAGCTGGGTTACTAGTCTCTCGAATTAATAGATTGATAACAGATAGATTGGCATCGTCCTTTAAGATCGTCTCATGAGGTGTTCACCTTATTGTTTACCCAGAATCTCTGTGACTGAGTCCTTGAAGAAAGAAAAGGAGTAAAGATGGGAGTGAATGTGCCCCTAGTGCCCTCACCTCATCGTGTTTATCTAAGAATGTGATGACAGGCTCTGGTTCAAGGCTGCAAGGCAGCACCAGTGATAAAGGTAAAAGTGAACTGCCTTGATATCAACCCCTTGTTATTGAGAAAGTCTCTAGGCCTGACCGCACTAGAGATGTAGCAGCTCAAATATAGTGGTTAAAGTGAAATGAATGTTGTAGAAACTAGCATCACAAAGATCCCAACTAGCACAGTGGAAGCAGTTACGAATGTCCCACCACTCTGCCTGTCCTGCATCAGACCTGGAGGATTTTCCTTGAGGCATGCAGCAAGTCTGCAAAACGTCTGTTTTGAAATGTAGGAGTCTAAGTAACTTCCCAGCTCTCCCCGTAGCCCGCATCCAAGATCCTATCTACTATCTGCCGTGTCTTACTGTGGAACACCTGCCCTCTCACCTGCCGAGGACAGGATGAGGTACAAGGGCTGTAAAGTTTGGTTGTGAACGACCGAGTCTTTTGTCTTGTGTTGTGAAAGGCAGAGTCCGCCACTCAGTTGTCAGATGAATATATCCAGGTTAAATCGATGAACACACGCCAGGCAGGAACGCTTTGTTGAAACATCAAAAAGGTACAAGTCCTGTCAATGGTCCCTGTTGCTTATTGCACCATCAAAGACGAGCTATATATAGCGTTAAGCCCCAATGCCCTTCTCCTCCTATCCCCCCCATCACAGAGGATGTTTGAGTTCAGCCCTCACCTTGAGTCATTTTCTCTCCAGTCATCCGTCTACTTGTTGCTTTTCCCCCTGGTGTGTTTGAACTATTTGAGAGTAGTCGGGGTAAGGTTCAGTTTGGTGCTATGGTCACATGTGTTCTTGTCATCTGATCCTCTAGTGTTGTAAGAAGTCAACTATGTCCGATGTACTTGTAGACTGAAAATAAGCTTTTTGGAACGTTTTCAACCCATCATAGCTCATCATACTGCAGAGAAAACAACCTGTGAAATGCATGTAAAACTTAAAAAAATTGTCTGATGCATACAGTCATTTTGCAAGCAGGTCGATTTTTGATATTTACACACAAAATGCTCAGCAGATGCTCCTATCCAGAGTCCTTTTATTAAAAGCTCACAGTACCTCTTTGGAGAAAAAAGTCTTGTATCCAGTAAATCTTTCTAAACAAAACCAACAATGGGTTGACAGTCCTCCAGTTGGCAGTGCCACACTGCAGCTACAGATTGGGCAAAAAACAAAACAGCAGTTACAGATTTAAAGTAAGCTGCCCAGTGGTTTCAGGTTTCCTTGAAGCGCCTCTGTGCTCCGATGTGACTTAATGGAGAAAGATTTAGCTTAGTGCTAAGATGGTTCTGGGAAACGGAGCCCAGTTTGTGAGACTTGCTGAGTCACTGGCAAGGAAATGGTTTTACTGGTGTAGCAAACCCATCTCTCTCTCCAGTTTCCTTCTCCTCCTTGCAGTGTAATTGAATTTAAATTATGCACGCCGTATGGCTGTTGGGGCAGAGAGGTAATAATCACTCTCTTTGTGTGCGTGTGCGTGTGTGTGTGTGTGTGTGTGTGTGTGTGTGTGTGTGTTAGCGAGAGGGAGAGCATGCACAGCGCTCTCACATAGCCTGTGGGAAGCAGCAGCAACGTGAGCTCAGTTTACCTGCCTGGCTAGCACGTTCCCATTACTGTACCCAGCACACAATGCGTGCGTGTGCGAGTTCTGCTCACCTGACTGATGTTACTCCGTCACTTTAGCGACATTATTCCCACCACATTGCAGCTACTGTAGCATGGGCCCTACATGACAGCCTATTGTAAATGTTTTAGCAGTTTCCTTTGTGGCTCCTTATGAATGGAAACTAGCAGCTGCATCAACTCAGCTAGTTTGTGCGACAGTGGAACTAAAAGCTTTGAGCCCTACCAGTTTTTTAAGGACGGCTTTGGGACCCCAAAGAGCAAAGATACACACAAACAATATCGTCTCCATTGTCTTTTGTCTAAGGTCTCAGGTTTGTGGGGGGTTTTTCACAGATGATATAGATATGAAATGTGAATCTGAGCTCAATAGGCCTATTGTAAAGCTAAAGCATAGCTCTAGTTCATGATTGTACGATAGTGAGTGAACCAAGTTTATGATTGTTATCAAATGCTGTCATAGTAGCCTAGAAACTGCAGTCAGTGGTCCCATATCCCCAAGCTATATTTTGTCTGAATGTTTTCCTGCTTTTTGTAGGCAAGAGACGAGACACATTTGTAGAGAACAAGTATGTTCTCATTGTTTGCAGTTATACAGTGAAAACAGTAAGTCCTGGGGCAGTGGAGTTGATTTTATTTGTTCTTCTCACCTGCAGTGTAAAAAGGATTTCATATGAAAAAAAAGATGAATATAAGGCAAAATGAGAGAAAGATTTTCTTAGCCTTTACCATGTTTAACCAGTGACACCAGCAAACCTGCCAACTGACGACTTGTAATACTCAAATGGGTTTTGTAGCCACAATACACCTACACTTCTATTTTGTTCCATCATTTGTTATTGGATTGGAAGTTGTTTTTTTTGCCATGTTCATTAGATAATTGGTTGTTTTGTTTTTATGTGACTTCCCCAGAAAGCCCTTATCCATCATACTAAACATACTAAAAAAACTGACTTAAACTATATTTTCCTAAAAGTATCCCTCCCTCCCGGTTTACTGTTTACAGTTTTGGGATATGTGTCAAATTATAACCACAATACATCAGTATTGTTTTTCAGTCAAGTGCCCTTTTGACACATTTGGCGGAGGTAATCTGAGTGTGATGGATGTGATGGCACCGATGGAGGGAGTGAAGGATGGAGAGAGGAGATACATGGGCGAAAGGAGGGATGGATATTGCTTTCCCAAGTGTAGGTTTCCACCTGTACTGTTGTGCTGAAACTCTGCTCCTGCATCACTCCAGTGTGTGCACAACCATACATATACAAACACACACACACACACACACACACACACACACACACACACACAAAATGGGTCATTACCCATGCAGGTCCTGCTCCAGCGATTGCGCAAGAGCACTTCTGTGGTACGGACAAAGGTGTCTTTTATTTGCTGTGTGTGTGTGCGTGTGCGTGTGTGTGTGTGTGTGCCGTGTGTGCGTGCGTGTGTGCGCGCGCCTCTGTCTGGTGTTTTTTAGTCCTTGTTCATGCCATAGATTTTCATAATTTGGGTCTGGTTCCTCCATTGATTACCATTATTTTAGGTGCAGGTTTTTTTTTCATAGACTTCTTTTGGGTATACAAGTGAGTCTGCAACTTAATTTAAAGGCCATGAACTCAGTAATGTGGGGCCCAGCTCACTGGTTCCTCCATTGGGTTGGGCTGTGTAGGGGCCCGCAGCCTTTAAATGGTTAGACTGACTGATGCAGCCATAGGCTTGTATTGTGAGAGTCTAGGAGCACCATTACCATAGTGTCAATTCTTCCACTGATTTACCTCCATAGGCGTGTATTGTATAGAGGCCAGACTGAGGGCTAGCCAGAGTGAAAGGCTGTTTACCATCAGGTTGGATCTGTCTCCAACCACATGCAGCTAAAGCCACCGTAGCTAACCTGCTCAGGGTAATCACTCCCTCACACACTGTGTCTCTCTCACACACAGATTGTGCCACAATGAGAATGACATCAAAAGGTACAGATCAGCAGCTCATCATACTCGCAAATATACACACTCGAGAAGGCACCTACACACACACACACACACACACACACACACACACACACACACAGCAGTCATTTATCAGACATTTGAATCCAGGGAAGTGAAGAGTCAAGGCAAGCTGTACTATATGCGGTTGACAGAGCATGGTAAATCAGCTCTGACAGTGAAGAGTTGACCCCGAGGTCATATTCAGTCCAGTAAAGCTGTCATACATGTGTAACATTATGGTCCTTTTTCCACCATGGTTAGATGACCAGATGTTCAACACCCCAGACCAGGGTAAGGGGCCTGGATGCACACACACTTTATCAAAACCAGCTTCATAAAGCAACAGGAATTTTGTGGCATTTGTCTCAAGATGTGTTGTTTGTCTTTCTCATCTGCCGGGATATGAATTGTGGTCGTCATCGGCTTGGAAGGGGCATTGATGCTATTCAGCTGTGAAGTGTTTTTGTGTAAGAATTTAAAAACCCTTAGGAGGGAAAACAGAGAGGCAAGGAGGGAACATCTTTTAGAGGTTGGTCTTTATTTCCCCCATCTCCTCTCCACAGAGAGATTTGAAAGGCCTCCACATATAACTCATGTTAGTGCACAGTCTTTTGTTTTACTACAAATAGCAGCATATTGCCCCAACACTTACAGCACATGTCAAATGTCTTTGCTTCAGTAATAACACGTTTTTTATGTGGCTGTGTCTCTGTGATTGTGGCTGTTTGGTTACACTGAATTACAGCTTTGATCAGAGCCAGTGTTTCCCTACTGACAGAGAGGTTTGGATAGCTTTAAGGTCAGTTGACAGCAGGCATGCGTGGAGCGGTTTATTCAAACTCTGGAGCGTTTACTCCTTTAGTTCAGTTTGTTTGGGCGGCTGAGAACAACCGTTAAAAGTCGGGTGCCACAAAGTAACCGAACACCTGAAGAGGCGAATCTCAGTCCAAGCAAACTGCGACGCGGTTAGTTCGTAATCGTGAGAGCGTAATCCGAACCAACTACAGTAACAAGCACAAGGTTTTATGGGTATAAGGAGACAGATGTTGACATCTGAGGTTATGCTTGTCAGTCTGGACTGTTTCTGTTGCTGTTTCTTCATGTTTCTTCAAACAGGGACTGGAGTCAGATTTGTTTTGACTTCTCCCTGCTGCCAGGATCTCTAACCTGGCAGGATGACAGGCTGCCAGAACTCCAATAAACAAGCTCCTTGTGAGTCCATGTGACTTTTGTGTACAACCCAACAATAAGTTTCACAATGTGTTTCATCCCTCTCCCTCCCTCCCTCCCTCCTGTCTCTTTCAGGGAGTTGTCCTCCAGACACCAGACCAGCGTCCCCTTCAGGAATGCCAGAGAGTCGAAGCTCATCTGAGACTGAAAAAGCGAGACTGCTGTAATGGAAGGAGAGAAGCAATACAATGCAAACCACTTAGTACTGTAGATCAGGTGGTCTTAAACTTTATTGCTGTGGGACCCAAATGGGACATTTATCACACAGGGGACCCAAAAGCCAAGGAAACGCCTGATGGTCTGAAGTAGACTGTAAAACCAGCTTTGTCACTTACATAGTTTTTTAGACCTGAGAGAGTAGCTTTAAACCCATCATGTCCTGAAGTGTGTGTGTGTGTGTGTTATAAGTCCTCAAAGACAACTCTGTCTGCGGATTTATTGTCTTTTTTTATAGTTCAAAGTAATAAAATATTGATATGCTTTCTAATGGTGAGTTATTATTTATTTAGTAGCTTTTCTGGGTTGGGGCGGGACTGCTGTGTTTAAAGTGGTGTGTGTGTGTGTGTGTGTGTGTGTGTTATGAGTCTATTTGTCATCCTTCTCAAACCACAGTCATCCTCATGTAATTATCTCCGCTATTTGTGGGACCTACTTCCATTCATTAGCACTTTCAGGTATGACGTTTTGTTTTGTTGTCTTCCTACAATCTGTTTTAATAAAATGTTTTCACGCCCAACTGACCCGTCAGCCGTCAGTTGCGTGGTGTGTCAGTTGAGTTATGGCTTGATGAACTCCATATGGCACCAAGCGCTATTTCTTCTCCATGACGGGACTCCAAGAACGTGTCACTGTGAGGTTGCAACAGTCTGATATCTCCTTTGCATTACGTACGCTCAACATTTTACAGATGCGTTAATAGAGACACGTTCAAGCGCGTCTCACACAGGTGTTGAAAATATCCGTTTTCAGAGCGCTCCCTCATCTTCCTCTGTATCGCCACCTGAAAAATCTCCCTGTTCCCCTCTGCTCATTTCCTCTCAGCCAAGGTGTCACAACAGGAGAGCTTTGATTTAGCGCCGCTATTAATCTGTCATGCCAAGAGAGACACCACGGTCAACTGGATCTGCACTCCGTCGCTGCACTGACGGATGGAAAGATGATTGGACGGATGAAGGGTGTGGGTTGAAATAAACTTTTGATCCGGCGACACCAATTCTTGGCCCAAGGACGACGTGCCGATTCTAATGAAGTGGTTTCAAAACGAGGAAAACTGGAGAAACAGGAACCGGAGTCGTAGAGAGCCAACGAGCAACAGAGATGATGGGAGTCAAATGTGAGTGAGTTGTAGCTTAATGTAAGTAAATGGACTTGATTAGGGCGTAGTGATAAGGGGTACCTGTCTCTCCCTCGTTATCAGCCTCCCTCTTCTTTCTCTCTCTTCTCTATCCAAACCACCTTGATTTCAACTCTGTCTCTGTCCTCTCTTTCCCTGTTTTTACCCTCCTCATTTTTTAAAATACAAATCTGTCTCCCCTGCGCACACACACACACTCTCTCTCGCTCTCTCACTCTCTCTCTCTCACACTCTCACTCTCTCTCTCACACTCTCTCTCGCTCTCTCTCTCTCTCTCACTCGCTCTCTCTCTCACTCTCTCTCTCACACTCTCTCTCACACATTCACTCTCTCTCACACTCTCTCTCACACTCACTCTCTCTCTCACACTCTCTCACTCTCTCACACTCACTCTCTCACACTCACTCACTCACTCTCTCACTCTCTCTCTCTCTCTCTCTCTCTCTCTCTCTCTCTCTGTGACCTATTAAAAGCTGTGGAATGTGCAGACTGGACCCTCTGACCTTGTAATGGTTTGACCCGGTAGTTCAGGATCAAAGACGGACCGCACAACCCGGCCAGGAGAGCAGGGGAGGACAGAGGGGTCGCATACCTCTGTTTCAGCGGTACAGCACACCAAATCACTTCACGCCATCGTTTGAGAAACATTAGCCATAACCTACGACTTAAGAGACTTCAGATTGTTGCAGTGTGTGGTGAACTGTACACGTTGTAAGTTGGATTACAGGAAACTCAATATGTTTACGTTATCCACTCTACATAAGGTTTGCTGTGAGACAAAACAGAAAGCACTCCTTTCAGTCAAACATTAACGTTCTGGTGTTTAATTCCCTGAAGTCCCTTAAAATATTGTTTTTATCGTCGGTCTTAACACCAGAGCAGCACACCGAACAGGTCTGCCTATGTGGGTTATGCTATGTCATGATGATTTAACAAGTTTATATGTTGTACATGATATACATTCATTTTCAAGGTGACAGGCCCTACTGACACAAATGCTTTCCCTTTGTGATTTTTCATGAAAATTGCTGTTTGGGACATCCTGGGAGCTGAAGGGGCTGAGGAGCGTAACGTATCATTTCCACTTTGCATTGAGTGTACAAAATATTTCAACCACATCCTAAATCCAAACTAGTTAAACCATATCCTCCCATGTTTCATTCCCTTTTGCACAATCCACTACTCAACTCTATCAAGGCCTAAAATCCTTTATAATACGTGCCCTCCCCGTCTACCTTCACTATTGAAGTGAGCATTTAGCCTGTTTATTAAAAACAGCAGGTGGTCCAAATATTGTACACTGTTACAAATCTAGAAAAGAAATGCCATGAAGAAGAAATGTCAGTACACACACACACACACACACACACACACACACACACACACACACACACAAGCCCATCTGTCTCCTGAGACCTCCTTATAAACTCCAGTTTAACACTGTCCATCAGTACGAGACAGGCTGGGTTACACCAACACAGTTTACTGTAAGATTAGTGATGATCAGAGTTTAGTAAAACTGGGTTTCAAATAAATACACCTACGTTTGAAATTGACCAGAACTGTGTTGCACAACTTAAATTTGACTTAAGTAAATCCAAAAAGCAATTTTGGTGATTAGGAAACAAAAAAAGACTACTGGCTTTATTTTAAACCACCAACTGTTAACTGAGTTTAACGTTACCTGTTAATTAAATGGAGTTTAAAGATTTGGAGCAACAAGATTAAAGTTAAGCTAGGTTTAAATTAAAAACTACCCTGAGATTTAAGAGTTCAGTTCAATCTTAGTCTTACGCTAGGTTTAAAGTTCAGTGCAACAGCATTTATTGATAAACCATGAATCAATCCAGTTTAAAATGTAATCCATGTTGGTGTGACTCAGCCACAGAAGGATATAAGGGGAGAAAAAGACGAGAGAGAACAGAGCAGAATGAGAGACGGAAAGGGGGAGAGGAGAATTAGGTGAGAGGAATTTAGAGAGAGATAGATAGCGAGGTAGCCGGAGAGGAACGGGAGGTTAATGATTGCCTCCTGTTTCCCAACATCCTCCCTGTTAAGCTAATCTACAATCACATTCTTTCATTCCAGAGGAAAGAGGAGTGTCTCTCAACCTGCAGCTGTTGAGCACTACGGTGGACTAAGTGTTGCATGGGTTTGAGTCCTGGTTGAGACTGCACCTTCATACTTAATACATCTAAAACCTTAAATACAGATGTCAACCAAAGATGCAACAGTGGAAAGAGAAACCTCTTGCATGAAAGCACGTGAAGAAATACGTTTGGAGTGTTTTCAGTGGTTTGAAAGACAACACAGACTTTTACATGTACAGTAAAGTGTACTTTTCATCATCTGTGCATGGGTACATTTTGATGTCAGCAAAAACATGGCGGCGAGTGTATTTATTATTGCTGTTACTATTGGGATCATTTCTTTCCTCTGTTTTAGGACTAACCTACTATTGCTCGAAGACAGTGGTGGTCGCTTCATACTTTTTTTGCTGGCACACTTTTATCTGTGGACAGGAATGTTGTGTTAACTGGTTTATGCCTGGTAACAGGAAGCCTCGTTCTCAGGGTATCAAAGGATCATGTAAACAACTTGACTTGACTGGTGTATGGCCAAATATCCAGCTTACTCTGAGCGCGTAAACAGCCACTGATTCTGCCAGCCAGACGGCTTTCCAAAGAGTAGGTGTCCTGATAGTGAAGGCCGCTGTCCAGGTCTCCGGCTGCACTCTCATAAGAGGTAAAAAGGTCATGAATCTATTTTTGTTTCAAAAGTAAGCAACAGGTTAAGTGTCAATTAACCTGTACAAGGCCTTTATGTACAACGTGTGATTTGGGCAGGAGTAGAGAGTTACAGCAAACTGGACTGGAAAACAGCAACAGGACCACTCAACCCTCTTTACCTGAGCATCAGCGGTTAGGTCACCACCTTCTCTGTCCTCTAACACTGAAAATCTATTCAACTGTATACGGGTCGACTGCATGTTAAACCTCGTGACTCAGTCAGCTGGTCACATCTTGACCAAGCAGGAAGTCATCTAAACCTTTCACACACACTCTCGTCGTACTGACGAGAACTAAGGGGAAGAAAATTGAAACTGGAAGGTAGGGTCTCAAATAATGGCACACACACGCCAGCATTTCCAGCTGTGCACAAAAGGGAAAGGCAAAATCGGTTTCACACTCATACACACATTGCATACACACACACACACACACACACACACACACGCTGCACAGGTAATAGGAAGTGGTGGGCAGGAAAGAGAAAGGCAGCATCTGTTTCCTTCTATTCATCTGTTGGTGATCATGGGGCTGGAGTCGGTGTGAACATCCTGCACGTCGTCGCTCTCTCCATCGGTGACGCTTTCTCTCTCTCTCTCATACACACACACACACTTGACCTTCCCCACCAGATGTGCAGCCTCACTGTTGCTCTGTTAAACAGTCATGGTGTTGTGGGTCATTTCTCCAGAGACCACGATCATGTAATAATGCTGTCTGTTTGGCGGCGTGGAAACAAGCACATGAGTGTAAACATTGTATATGGACCAGAGGAGCATTTAGGTAATTTGATTCATTTAGGTTCACACTGTCCAATCACAAGCAGGGCCTGTAAGCAAGGGCTTGTTTATTGGAGTTGTGGAATACATACAAAAGAAAATCAAAACAAATCTGATTCCAGTCCCCATAATCTCTGAATGTGAGCATCATGTTGTTATGCTAGGCTTTCCACGCCTGAGGAGCTGCTGGCATCAACATCAGATGTCAACATCCGTCTCCTAAACCTCCAAACATGCCTGGTGTGACGCGCCCCGAGTTTCTTTGAGAGAACTGAGATATGGGCTTGTTGAGGTTCGCTGGGTTAAGCAACACCCCCATGAACTTGCAATGTAGGTTCGAAATCCATCCTTATTGATATCCCATCCTCCCTGTCACTCTCAATTGAATAGTGTTGACTAAATCTACTGAACTCACATGGCAACACTTCCTCTTGCCCCAAGGAGACCCCTGTGGTTGTGGTTTCATTATGAACTGCTTGTCTGCAGTGACAGCGCTGTTAGCACGCCTAAGCTACAAACAATATCCATGGTGACGAGTCATTTCATCTAGTATTGAGTGCTAACATTTTATTTCAGGGGATTTTATGTTTTCAATGCAAATCAACTTTCTTGAAACGATCCGCCTTATTCTGCCTTGTTTACTGAACCTTGTTTCTAGTAAACTTCTTGAATCAAGTTTATAGTGCTTCATCACAAACAAGCCTCAAAGGACTTTACAGGCCTAACTAGGACAAGCTGATAGACAATCAGATTTATCAATCAATTATAATTAATAAGATGTTTAAGATGAGAGTACGATCAGCACAAAAGCACATAAAAACAGAGTTGGGAGTTGGAGAGGTTCAGATGGAAGAAACCTTGGACAGGTCGATTCAGAGAGGCTCCTCCCACCAGGACGATGACAGAAACAAGTTCGACTACAGTGGGTACAAAAGTATCTCACCCCATTGGCAGAATCTTTCACGTGTTTTAGGAAAAATCTGATTTTAAGACTGAGACTATGATGTGTTGTAATGTTAACACGCCTGTGTGTCCCAATCTAATCTCACATGACTGACGTGGTTGTAAACCCCCACAACAGCCTGTCCTTGTCTTATTGCCTGTCTAAATAATAAATGGTGTAATTTTGTGCCATTATGTCATTAAGCTGCCAAGTAAGACTGTAAAATTATTAATGACCCCCCCCCGACCCACCCTGCCACACTGATAGTAAATGGGTGGGCTTGTTTTGATGCCCTGGGCAGAACGTCAGCACGCCCGGACGGTGCGACCACAAGCCAAGTAAAGGTAACCAAGGTCGTTTTCTGTAAATTCATCACTCAGATTAATGGTCATAATTACCACAGGCGACTGCATTTTTGTCTTTGTTCAGATCGACGCGTCAAACGAGTTGTGATAACCACAGAAAGGCTCTGCGTTCTTTAAACTCGCTACAGTCACATTTCACTATTTCCCCTCCACTTCCCCTTTTGTATCCCGACAACAGTTAGCACAGCAATATGTTGATGTCGTTTGCGTTCTACTTTTCTCCTGCGTTCATTTACGTTCCGCAAACATGTCGGCTACATAGGCAAGGAAGCACATTTTCCTCTGGTGACGAGAAGGGTCCAGCTGCAGACCTCCACGCTCAGCACCCTAGTTCTGTGAGCCAATGGGGTTTGAGACCTCCACTCTCAGTACCCTTCTGTGAGCCAATGGGGGTTGAGCATGAGTAGTGGGGTTCCGTTGTATGACGTACATAAACTTTCACTTATTTCACCTTAGCAGTCCACCAAAATCTGTTTCTGAACAATTTTGAGGCGAGAAATAAGCTATCCAGTTGCTGAATCTTCACTCATATTAGATCTACAAGGCCTAATTTAAAAGTTTGTTCCGACTTTCGTAAGTCAACGGCACTACTGCACTGCCGGTTACCACCGCTTTCTTGGCCGTGCTTCAAGTTTGTAGGGAACACCGAAGCGAAGCAGCAAAGGCCCAAACGACTACACATGTAAGTAACGTAGTCTAATACTACTTTTATGTCATCAATTTTTATATTAATAATATTACAATAATGCTTTTATATTTGTATTCAGAATAAACGCTTTGTAAATAAATGCATTTACGGTGACACGAGAAGTCACGAAATCCGTTTTGTTTTACGTCCGCGGAGAAAGCCGACCGTTCCTCTCCGTCGACTCCCACCGCGGCGCTCCGAGCCCCTATCACCACAAAGCTCTGCAAACACCTGATGGAGTCCACAATGGCAACTGCCTGCTGGAACACGCCAGCAAGGGGTCTCGCTCGGTTCCTGTGATGCCAGCTGCTCGCGGTGTTTCATACAACGTGTCCATGTAGCAGAGGGGGGGGCATAGCCGCCGTACCGCCATAGATTAGGATTCAAGTTTGGATAAGGTTAGTGTTAGGGTTAAAGTGTAAATGAACTAACAGGCAGAACCGTCACAACACTGGACTCTGATTGGCTGACAACTGGAGACTTTGCAGTTCGAATGCTGCAAACTGGCCTGATTGGCCGGATTTCAGGAATTCTTTAGTGAGGGGAGCCAATCAGTCCAGCTGTGATGCGTTTAGTGGAGTTGGTCTGAAAACGCCTGGAAAAAAAGGATTTCAATCAAACCTTAATATATGTGTGTATAAATAGAGGAAAATCTGAATTCATATAACGTGACCTTGCATGTAGCGGAGAGGGTGTGGGGTTAGGGAATGAATGTAGTCAAAGTCCTCACAAGTATAGGATTATAAACGTGTGTGTGTGTGTGTGTGTGTGAGAGAGTAAAACGTCGAGGGCATCATTACCAGGCCCTAATTCCAGTAGAGTGTGATTAATGAGATGTAGACGCTTGGTTCTGGCTCCATGTATCGCTTAAAAGCTGCGACTCCCACTTGTGGGAACTCGTTTTCTCCACACACACACACACACACACACACACACACACACACACTGCTGCAACCTGTTAGTTATCTTGCTTCTGGGACTATTTAAAAGCCTGGCTTGTTTGATGAGAGGAGAATCTAATGTTAGTGAGATGATCTTATACATTACAGTGCAGTGTGTGTTCGTTTTCCACAGACTCTCTCACACACACACACACACACACACACACACCTGATAAATGTGCTCTAAACTCACACACTGTTTTGCCTTTGACAGGAGTGAGGAACGTGAGGTCAAGGCAGCGTCAGGCGGTGTGTGTTGACTCCTGGCTGATGGTTAATCCAGAGCTACGGCAGTGGGCGGAGCTCCCCGTCCATCACCATGCCCCCCCCAACGCCTCAGCCAGCATCCACATTCAACATCTTATATTTCACCATTGTCAAAAGAATATTTCTACTGCTACATTCATGCATGTGTGGAATCAAAATATTGCGTTAGAAATGTCGCCTTAGTTTAGGTAACGGCTTCCCAGAGACAACCAGTGTGGCATTGATCAATTATTGGATAAACATGCAATCAATCAAACATGTCATCATATCATATGGATGACACTGACTGAAGCAGCAACCACGTTAAAAAGTGCGCGTGGGAAACGTAGTGATGTGGACGTGTGACCACGAGGCCAGATGAAACTGTCGGGATGTTTGATGCCAACACGCTTCTTTGTCTTTCATCTCTTGTTTTTCCAACAGATGATGCACCGACTCTTTCATCCGACTCTCTCCGCTCTGTCTGTCCGTTCCCCTTGCACACACACACACACACACACACACACACACACATATGCCACCAGACAATTCTACAACAGTGAGTCCTTAGCTGACACTTATTTTCTTTCATACAAACTAGAATAAAAAACACCCCATCTGTCGGTTTAGCTTTGTATTCCCTCTGAGCTGTAATAGCTTCCTCCTGTAGAAATACTGCTAGTCGGATTAGATTTCACTGGAATGGGTGAGAGAATACTGACTTTCAACGCAAAACCAATAACATTTACCTACCTAAAATGATCATTTTACTCATCTTCTTCAGTCTTCAGTCAAATTGAACTGAAGTAGGAATTAAAAAACTAACCAAGCAGGAGTAAAAGCACACATTTTTAAAACTACTCATATTGGTGCTACTCTAAAACTAAAGTACACTAAGTAAAAACTATCTACTTGCCATATATCTATATTATATCTATTCCATCACTATAGCTATATTGGCTGTTTGATAAAAATCAGATATCGACCAGTCAGTCGTCCACCTCTGATATGATGGATATGTTTGATTGATTACATATTTATTGTAGATTTGATCAATTAACCTGAATTGATGCAACATTTCTAATGCAATACTTTGATCGGATTACAGACGTCCTTTTGTTCAATGCTTGAATTTCAGAGTGTATCTGTCTGAGTCTGTGTGCTTCCTGGTTTTGATGTCACCGCCACCGCCGCCTCTGACTGAGCTGCTGTCATAAAATATTGATCACGTCTCCGCCCATCCGGCCTGCATTCACGTTAATTGCCTGGCAGACGAGTGAAGCCACGGAGCGAGGAGGAAGACGGAGGAGAGAGGAGCAGAACAGGCTCATCAGGTTCATGAACGTCAAGGCCTGCCTCCCTCCCTCCTGCCTCATGAATCATTGTGACTCGCACCTCCTATTTATCAACCTCTCTCACACCTCGCCCTCCTCACCCCCCTCCAGTTTTGTTTTCCTCCACTATTTCTCTCTCTCTCTCTCGATCCCTCCCTCCCTCCCTCCCTCGCTCGAGACAGACTGACTAAATCCGACAGGGCATTTCGAGGGCAATGTGCTGGAACGATCCAACGCAGACGGTGTCTATTTCAAATAAAAATAACTCAATTTCTGGGTGCACAAATCATTTAAAGCTGCACTAGGCAAGACCTTCCAGTAAAAACCCACCTGTCATATCAGCCGAAAGTGAGGCTGCAACAGGGAAGAGGGTGCCATCCCTACTAATTTAGAGCTATTTGCTTAAAAAATGAAATTCTAGTGTCGGGTATGGTCACTCCTCCACCCACAGGAAGTGACAAAGCCAAACTTAAGAGCTGAAAGTAATTAATAAGTAAGTAATAATACATGGAAGTCCTGGTTGCATAGATGTCATGGGTTTCAATCCCTTTCACAACCTCTTCCATCTTCTTTCTCTTCCTCCTTTCTTGTCATTTTCCAAGCGACGCTACCGAACAAAGCAGAAAACATTTCTGAGACGAGGCTAAAAGAGTCCAAGGGCTTCATGTTGCCTTCGCTTGAACCAGGTCTTCTGGTTGAAGGGCGTGATGACAGTAAAAATGTTATATGCTATACACAACATGTTGCTCTCTCTCTCTCTCTCTCTTTCTCTCTTTTGGTCTCTTACATACAAACACATGCCCACTAATGCATTTTGTCACCGTGATGTAATTGCCCTAAGTGAAGTGTCCGTTTCCATCCCGTCCCTGCCCCCTCGTCAGTTCACGTCTTAATCCAGTGTGACGTGGCGGAGCGACGGCCCTGGCCTTACAAGCTGTTTCTGCTTAATATTTCATGAGTCTCTCTCCCTCGGCTGTCTGTGTGCAGGCTATGTGGAGGACCTGGATTTATCCTGAGACACCGACAGACCCTATACACCACAGTGGGTCGCAGAGTTTACTCAGCGCATGGAGGGCGTTGTAATCTCTCAGTTCAGGTGAGAAAAAAACACCAAAAGTGAAGTTATGAGGATTTTGCAAGGTAAAATAGATGGTATATATATATATATATATTCCTGGCTCAACCCAGAAGTATAGATAGACAATATTTGGACACACTGAGGGCATGACTCATAGAGACGTGGTGGCAAAATAGCTCACAGAATGAACCCACCTGGCTCTGGGTGCATCCCAAGGGTACAGTGCTGCACACAATGATGCCTGTGGGTAAAAAATGTCTAAATAAATAATATCATTTACGAGCTCTATAAATTGTAGAGGTCAGTGACTCATTGTTTCGGGGTCAGTGCTCTGCATAAGCTATGATAAAGTGTTACTGATGAAACGGAGGGTAGAATATGTGGTCGATGCACAATGCTCTAGCATGTTAGCACATTGTCGGTCTCCTACAGAAGCCTTTTGTCTGCAATTTTAACATTGTTTTGTTGTAAAAGACGGCAGATGTTGCCTTATGTTATTTCATCACCACCCTGAGCCAAACCATGGACGATGCTCTACGAAATGTCAAAATTGTGAAGTTGTTGCATAAATCGGTAAATCAACCTGGCAAGTGTAGGTGAGGTGGGTGTAGTTGACCTAGTGTGTTGTAAAGCTGAGAGAATTGTCTGTACAATCCTGAAGAAATACATCAAATTGTTGTTGTAGATTGTCCTGTTGGTCAACGTTTTTGTTAAGTGACGTAAACATGGACACCAAAATCATCCACGTGTCCCTGGTAGATCGTTGGCTCTGGTGCTCCATGCTAACTCTTTAGCATACACTATGTTGAGTGATAGTAGGCTCCATGCTAACTCTTTAGCATACACTATGTTGAGTGATAGTAGGCTCCATGCTAACTCTTTAGCATACACTATGTTGAGTGATAGTAGGCTCCATGCTAACTCTTTAGCATAATACACTATGTTGAGTGATAGTAGGCTCCATGCTAACTCTTTAGCATACACTATGTTGAGTGCTAGTAGGCTCCATGCTAACTCTTTAGCATACACTATGTTGGGTGATAGTAGGCTCCATGCTAACACTTTAGCATACACTATGTTGGGTGATAGTAGGCTCCATGCTAACTCTTTAGCATACACTATGTTGAGTGATAGTAGGCTCCATGCTAACTCTTTAGCATAATACACTATGTTGAGTGATAGTAGGCTCCATGCTAACACTTTAGCATACACTATGTTGAGTGATAGTAGGCTCCATGCTAACTCTTTAGCATACACTATGTTGAGTGATAGTAGGCTCCATGCTAACACTTTAGCATACACTATGTTGAGTGATAGTGGGCATATAGCATTATGTCAAAAGTGAGAAAATGAAAACTTGTAGCAGCTCTAAAGATAAAAGGTATTCTTACACACACATGCAGAGCTTGTCAGGCCGGGGGAAAAATAAACCAAACTTTTCTTTTCTTTTTCTTTTGTTATTTTTTTTCCCTATTTTCTTATGATAAATGCTGTTAAATTCCTTTATTCAGGGTGTTAACTGAACATGGGCGGAGTGCTGATTTAAAACGTCAAAATAAAAATTAAGCCACATCTGTTCGCCAGCTGTGTGACCAGCAGGTGTCCCTCTCTGTTGGCAACACACTGCGAGAGGTTATCAGGGCAAATGAAAGCATTACTGAAACCGACTGAGGCTGTTGTCCTCCTTTTAGAAAGACATGCCTATCTGTTTTGAAGCAGGTTTTCAGGGGCGCAAGGAAGTCGAGCTGCAGCACGAGCAGGTATCCAGACCCGCTATATTGAGCGCTTCATTCAGACAGATGAAGAAGCGCTGATATTGTTTTTAGAATAAGGCCAATGACGCCAGCTGTGTGTGATTTGGAGGACACACAAACCTCAGTGTGACTGTCTACTACACACACACACACACACACACACACACACACACACACACACACACACACAGCAGTCCTGTCTGTCTGCCGGCCCTCTGCAGGGATTAACCCCACACACAGATGCACGTGCACATACACACATACACAAACACACACATTCACACACTATCCTCTTTTGTCAGAGCTGGACAGCTGTTCCTGTTCACCCCTTCTCTCTAAAGCACTTGGGGAAATGTATTTAGTTTGCTGTGTGGTTATAAGCCTTTGTTGTGTCGGTCTTTGTGTTTGTTGTTTTCATTTCTTTCTTTGATTGGTTTTCAATCCATTCTTCCCAATACTGAAAAATATATTAAATTATTGCAGTATATTGCATACTGTACATCATTCCTATGCTTCTTCTTTGTGCATGTATGCATAATATATTATACATACATGCACAAAGAAAAACAATGAAGCTGCACCTGAAGAAGATGGAAATTAAACAAAAGCACATATAGACATGTACAGATGGGGCTCCATAGATTTCAAGCCAGATTGTGGCATCTTAATTGAGTTTCAGCAACCTACTACCACTCAACATAGTGTATGCTAAAGTGTTAGCATGGAGCCTGTTACCACTCAACATAGTGTATGCTAAAGTGTTAGCATGGAGCCTACTATCAATCAACATAGTGTATGCTAAAGTGTTAGCATGGAGTACTGCTATCACTCAACATAGTGTATTGTATGCTAAAGTGTTAGCATGGAGCCTGCTATCACTCAACATAGTGTATGCTAATGTATTAGCATGAAGCCTGCTATCACTCAACATAGTGTATGCTAAAGTGTTAGCATGGAGCCTGCTATCACTCAACATAGTGTATGCTAATGTATTAGCATGAAGCCTGCTATCACTCAACATAGTGTATGCTAAAGTGTTAGCATGGAGCCTACTATCACTCAACATAGTGTATGCTAATGTATTAGCATGAAGCACCTGAAACAATGATCTACTGGGGACAAGTGGATAATTTTGGTGTCTATGTTCTCCCCATAAAGACTTGGTATAGTCCTTTAAGGTGGCGCAACAGTGCAGCAGCTAGTAGGCCAAGCTGATCCAGGACCTCCACAGTGTCTCTGCCTCCATGCAGCCTGCTAGTCATGTCTGCGGCTGTCTGTGGTCATGTAGCGGCTTACGGGGATACGCACAAGCTGAAAACTAATACCCCCTATGGTATCTCACAGATAAAAGCACTCACACATATAAGTGCACACAAAACACATCAGTGCTCACATAAGCTGCACTCAGACAACAAATTAACGCTCATAGCCGTGCAAACACACACACACACACACACACACACACACACACACACACACACACACACACCATGTATCCCCTGCAGCCTCTGTTTCCAGGTCCAGTTATATAAACTCCAGTGTTTTCGGTAGAAAGATCTGAGCAGCTGCTGCTAACTGGCCTCATACCACCCCACGCTGCCTCTGCTAAACACCGCACCAGGGGGTCTCTCACACACACACACACACACACACACACACACACACACACACACACACACACACACACAAAGGCACAATGCTAAAACAGGGTTGCATAACCTAACCATATTTCTCTCTCTTTTTGTGTCTTTCTTGCTGTCTTTCCCTCTTTATCTCTCTCTCACTCTCACACACACACACACACACACACACACGGAAAGTATCCCCTGCAGCCCTCCATGTCCACTTAAATAAATTCCAGTGTTTTCAGTATAGAATGAATGGCATCAGGAAGTCTCACACACACACCAACCTGTGTGACACTCAGGTATTAACAGCTATATAAACATACTCACCTGACAATTTCAACACTAAAACATGGTAAATAGAAACGTATGGATGAAACCAGGATGAATTACAGCATTAGGAGGGTGTGAAAAATACCAGCAATGGTAGCAGCTAAACCTTTTGAGATGGATAAAAAAAAAAATGTAACATATTTACCAAAAATATGAAACATGCAGTAGGAAATACATTTCAAAAATGCTATATATAACAAAACAGAGGAAAAAACTAATATGAAGTGAAACAATATGTGAAATTACAGTATACACCTGTGTTCATATTAACAGGTCCATAAATGTGTACAGAAAGTGTCTAGTGTGTCTTTACGTCTTCATGCAGAAGCAGCACAGCAAGCACGTGCAAAATGTGGATATGTCATATAGAAACACGTCAAGACGACTTCACTGTTAAGAAACGAAGATTTGTCTTCTTGAGGAAAACAGAGGAGGGAGAAAGAGGAGAGCGAGGAGACTAACTGATACCAAGCCCCACGGTGTAACCGAACCAGGATCTTCCGCAGAAGACGGAGGTGAAAGTGGGTATCAGCTCCCGGGGTGGGTTCGAGTTAAACAAGCGCACGCCCTGGATGAATGGACGAGCCAGTGGACGCAGCCGCCGATGAATTTAACAACCGGCAAATGGGCACCGGGATTAATTAAACAGCCGGTCGGTATCGGGTGACAGCGGGCAGCTAGACTGACACATATACATGAGCTAGAGATCAGCTGTGTAGAGAACCGAGCTGTGAGGCTCCATTGCATACATTTTGGTTTATTGTGTTGAATTTGGTTAAAATAAGTCAAACAAATAGGTATCTCTATTATTGTGTTAAAATTAAGAGTGTGGAACATTTGACATTTGTCCTCTAGTCAGTATTCCTGAAAATGTGATCACTTGTGGGGCCACAAGGTGCATAAAACCACCCACAAAATGTCTTAGGCTACCTGCAAGTAAACGGAAACAAAGGAACTACTTACCCTGGTGTTTATATTTGGATGCTTATACACACATTTTCTTTCAGGAATCCAGAGGAATATGGACCATCCCCCAGTGGAAGTGTGCCTTCAGAAACAGTAGCTCCATCTGAGGCTTTTTTTCCTCCACGTTCATAACAGCAGTTTTCCCGCGCTACGTGTGTGCGGCGTTCTGTAGACATTTGCTCCGTAGGAAACTCTGAAACATGTCAAGCGGAGCCCGTGAACAGCAGCGCGTGGCGCGTGCAACGCTGTCTGCAGAGAGAAAGGCCCTGACGCGGAAAGCGGGCGCTTGATAAACTGGCTTAAAACGTGGGTAATTACAGCCTTCAGGAGGGGAGATGTCTGGAATTCCCATGCTTCGTCTGAGTAGTAGACGATATTTCAAGTATGTCAGTAATGTTGTCAGTTAGAGGAATGCTTTATTACCCTCTAGCTGAACGTTTTTCTTGAAAGAGAAGGGTGCATTTGACTAAAAGGCTGACAGAAGCACTCATCGGTTTCAAACTCTCTGAATCGACCCAGTATAAATGTTTGACTGCAGCTGTACATTACCCAAGTCATGTGTTATCAGGAGGCCTGGATGTGCTGCACAAAGTGATGCAATGAGTGAAATAAGCAGCAAGTCATTTAATGATAGTATTGACATTGGCTACACCGTTTTCATGTTTGTGTTTCGCCCTGTCACAATTAATGGAAGGGTGAATGCAAGAGCAATCAGGAAGCTGTAATTAAACACAACTGTGCATGACAAGTATGATGGGAGGGCGAATGCAACGCACACATGCAAAAACACACTCTGATTCACACACACACACACACACACACCTTTCACTGGAAAGCGTTGCAGACCAGAGGTATGCGAAGTATCTTTCAACTACAACCACGCTCGAAAACCAAACTCTGTTTGTCTCACGAGTGGAAAGGATGTTTGAGAAGTCGTCCCTCAACTGGCATGCAAAAACAAAAACAAAAAAAGTTTCTCACACACAGAAATATTCCCAAACACGCTGAATAAAACCACACCACAGGCTCAATAGGTTTTGCTGTTTATTTCAACACTAACAGTCATGTTTAAAAGAATGCACTGCCACGGTGCATCTGAGCCTCACACAGCTGCTGATCTAGAGCCATCTATCTACAAAGAGCGGGCCGGATGGCATGGATTGAAAACTGTCCCCAATACTTCCTGATCAAGCGACATGAAACAGATACACACTCCCTAGCAGTAGCGTCAGCCTGTTCGTATGCCCGTTGGTTACAAAGTCATTCATTTACCCCATCAGCCAGACGGCAGGTATAGCCCAACATCATGACAGGCTGGCCAAAAATACAAAATAGATGTTTTGATTTAGTTCACAGGATGGTGTCGAAATGTGCAGTATTGTTTTTCCTGTTGGGGTTTTTTGCATGCGTGGGTATGCAGTTCTTGGAAATGCATACCAGGAAGCACGGTCACAGCATTGCAACAACATTTATTTCCAGGATGTAAAAACCTAGACCAAGGAAAACATTTCTACAAAAGAAAAGAGCTTTAACCCATTTCTTCAATACACATAAGAAAAGCATTCAAGCCAGTTAGCCTGTGACGTACTGATGCTGCTACAGTGAATTAATCATTGATATAAACCAGAAAGAAAAAAATCACTTTGACGTTTCAGTCCATTGCGTTCACTTGAGTTAAACTGGTCTGGTTGAGGTGCTAATAAAGTGAACAGGGTCAGTCCATTTGAAACCAGCAGATTACTAGACTGTAGATATCTAATGTGTCATTTTTTTTTTTTTATTGTTATGAGTTGTGCGTTGCCTGTCTGTGCTGCTTGTCCTGGCTGCAAAAACAGCTTACTCCTTGTGATGTGAGAAAGAATACCTTCACTTTGACCTCCGTATGACCTTGATGTGCTTTTCTACTAATAGGAAGACTTGAAAGTTGAGCGAGAACCCCCTGATCCCTTTAACCAGCCTGACGCCGGATCACCGGTCCGTGTCTAGAGTTAAACAAGTGCAAAAACATGATTTGATTTTAGCCGATCTCCCCGTGTCATTGCCACCAGGAAGAAGCTGCGCTGAATCCGATATTTCCCTGTTTTGAACTGTGAAAGACCTGTGCGTCACAAAAACAACAAATAGAATCAAGATTTTTCTTGTGCCTGTGTAAATCTGGCCCACGTCACTTGAAAAACAAAACAAAAACAAAAAGTGTAGTGGCTGATCCTCCACTCAGCCCTAAAACGTGATTAAATAAATATGACATTTTTGTGCTTGAGAGACAGTGTGGGGAAAATATCAAGCCACCTGTCTGCTCTGCTGGGCCGGGCTCTTATTTTGAAGGGTGACCCGATCGCACCCCTTGATAACGCCCGGTGGATTGAAACAGCTTCTATGACATCCTTGACTCGTCTGTGTTTACGTGGGTCGACCGCAGATGATGCTTCAGAGTACATTAAGGAACACTTGATGATGTCATTTAAAAAAAAATAACAGGAAGGAAATGCTTCTATTTAGAGTGTACCTTTGGAATAACACTTATCCTTACATTTCAGTCACTGCAGCTAATAATTGACCAGACTGTCTAATGACAAAATAGTTGCGATGTTATGAAGTCTCTGATGGAGCGCAGCTTAACGTTAGCTTCTCACTGCAGGCTATGGGTTATAGGTGGCTTATTGTAATACTCTAGGCTATTCCTCATAATATGTGATCCCCTTAAGGAAATTCCCCTTTCCTCTTGCCTCCCCCCTTCCCCCATCCACAGGGAGGTCAGAGGTGAGGGTCGGCTACAGAGCAAGCACCCCTGGAGCTGGTAGGGAGTCAGCGTCTTGCTCAAGGACACTTCAGCAGGGGCTTGAACCCACGTCCTCTGGTTGAAGCGCGGCCTCTCTAATCACTGGGCCCTCCTGCCCCTCCTAGCTTATTGTGCAATGACTACATATAGGAATTATTGCTATAGAATTACAGCGCCCATGTTCAGGTGCATCTCGGAGGGAATGGAACAACAACCCCCCCCCCACCCCGGTATTGCCAACACTGATTTCACTGCCCCTGAGTTTGTGGCTTTGAATTGCATAAACGTCCGATATGTCTCCACGTACGGCGGGTTAGTCTAGACCAGTGACTCGCACACAGGCGGGTTGTCCGAGTCCTGGCTGTGCATGGAGCTCAGACCGGTGTCCGAGTCCTCGTCGTTGGTGTTGCAGGTCTTCGACAGACCCCTGGCCTGCTCCACCCAGCCACTGCCCTTCTCCACCGACACGGGCTCGGCCTCAGCGGTCACCGCCTCGGGGTCTCCCTTATCGTCATCTGTCAGAGTATTATCCACCTGCTCTATGGCCATGGTCTCAACTTTGGCCAGCAGATCCAGCAGTTCTCTTTCCTTGGTCTCCCAGAGTGCCAGACTCAGGTCCAAGTCCTCCTTCATGGCCTCCAGGTCGGTGTTGAGCCGCAGGCCGATGTACAAGCT
Source organism: Hoplostethus atlanticus (assembly GCA_034670405.1). Lineage (NCBI taxonomy): Eukaryota > Metazoa > Chordata > Actinopteri > Trachichthyiformes > Trachichthyidae > Hoplostethus > Hoplostethus atlanticus. The sequence continues at coordinate 17,971,130 of JAXDDX010000001.1, forward strand.
GGTGTCCAGCTGGGTTTTGATCCTCTCCTCCTCCAGCGCCAGCTCGTTCTCGGACAGACTCTCCACGTCCGGTTCTACCGCTGGGGCGGCAGGCGCGGCGAGGCACATCTCAGAGTCCGCGAGACTTTCCGCGTCCCGCCCCGCACCTCGCTCCTCGCGCCGCCGCTTCATCCATCGCTGGTTGAGCTCCTCCTGGATCTCCCCGGTGATGCTCTCCACGAGCGCCTCGCGCTCCGCCAGCTCCTCCTGCAGACGTACCACCTCCTCGCACTGGCGCGCGTACTCCTCGAACTGCTCGAGCGCCTCCGCCGTGCCCCGTGCGTCCTGCCGCTCCGCTTTGCGTTTGACGTTACCGTCCGAGGAAGCCGGAGCCTCCGAGGAGGACTCCACCATGTATGTGTCCTGCACATAGTTCACCCCGTGTCTCTTGATCCGGTCAAAGTGCACCTTGGCCTCGTACCGCTCGATCTCCCGGTCCAGCTCCTTTATCCTCTGGATCTGCTGGCGGATGGTGTGGTCCTGGGAAATCACCAGATGGACCAGCGTCTCCATCTTATCCACGGACCTCTTATCTTTACAAACAGTCTCCTCTTTCTTTTTGTTCATCTTGTCCAACTTCCTGAAGGCTTTCCTGACGATGCGCCTCTGCTTCTCCTGCGAGAGGTTGGTGGCGGCGGCGGCGGCGGCAGTCCAGCAGGTCCTGGCGGTGCCCTTGAGCACCCCGCCGGGGCCGCTGCTGTCCCGGCTCTGGACCACCCGGGCCTCGGCGCTGCGGGGCCCGTTGTTGGGCAGCGACGCCTCGCTCTTCACCAGGACGAACCGGACGTTCTCCTGCTCGTCTCCCCAGGCGCTCCACAGCCGGAGGATTTTGGTCTTGTTGGGTAAAATCCTCTCGAAGCCCCTCCATTTCTCCACCACGCAGTAGGACTGAGGGGCGCCGGACAGCATCGCCGCCGAGGCGCCCTGCCGCAGGTTCTGGTCCTCCAGCAGGACTTTGACCACGTCGGCGCAGGTGGTTCGCTTCGACAGCCCGGAGACCAGCTTCTCCTCCCGGCAGACCCACACCGAGATCTTCCCCTCCTCTGGCTCCATCCCCGGTGCAGCTCGACTCCGACAGAAAAATAAAGTTACTTCAGAGAGTCGTCCCTGTGTGAGAGTCTGTCAACTCAGAAGGTGAAGTAAGAAAACCTTTTATATCCCCGTCTCCATTCTGAACGGGGATAATAATCAATAATTTAAAACAATCTCTGAAGTTTTAACGCTCCCCTCGGCGCTTATCGGGTCCCACTTCAAATGCGCTCAGACGTCCGAACAAACCTTTATGACCCGGTGAAGGACTTTCAGAGATGTCGGTAGGGAAATTAAATCCTTTCATGTTATTCCAGTGGTAGGTGGCTGGGCGGACGACCGTGTTTTCTTCCCGGGACGTCATCCCTCTCTCCCCCGGAGGATTAGCATGCCCGGAGAGGAGAGGAGCGGAGCGGTGCGTCCTTCCCCCCGGTAGCAGTGTAGGCTCTGATGTGTGTGGGACAAAACAGGAGGGTGCTGTACCGACAGGGACACGCCTCCCTCTCTCCCTCTCTCCCTCTCTCCCTCTCTCTCTCTCTCTGTCTCTCTCTCTCTCTCTCTCTCTCTCTCTCTCTCTCTTTCACACACACACTCTTTCTCACACAGGGATCCCAGACTGAGATAAGGGAGGAAACAAATCTCCTGCAGTATATATTGAGGTTGATGTGGCTGTGTAGGGAGAGAGAAATGGAGTTTGCCTAATTATTGCCTGATCTTAAAATGAGCCATATTGATCCTGGATCTGCAATGTTATTTTCAATCTATGCCTGAATGATACTGCTTTTTGTTGTGTTTTCAAGGTCAAAGGTCAGGACCGGGGTTTAGATTTCACCTCAACAAAAATGATCCCTATAATACTAAATGACACGCCGTCCTCTGGACCGACAATACTTTAATGGGGACAGGAGATAAATGATGAGGTAATCTTTCTCAGTTGTAGGGCAGGAATCCATCCACTGACCCTGGGACAGTTGGTGCCTTGCTCCACCCACCAGACTCAATAATTTGATTCTTTACTCCGTAGATCCTCAATGGAGGACCGTCTCACTCTTTCACACACTGCATATCTTTAAAGGAGAACGGACTTTATGTGGCCACACTGTTACGTACGGTATGGATGAATTTTGGAGTTTTTTAGTCCAGGTGAAGACAGAGTCCCACGAGACTTGTAGTGGGTAAAAGTTAAAATGATGAGGAAAACCTTACTCAGCAGGGTCACGCTGCACCCAATGCCTTGTTTTACAGTTGCATGACTATATCCATGTAGCTGAATGCATAAGGAAATCCATCAGAGGACTATTATCCACTATCCAGTGTTGCCTCATAATCTGCCCATTCAACAATTCAGTCTGTTACAGAAAATGCATTGGTGGTGAAACTCATCAAAGGATTTATCTGCATTAAGAGCGTGTCTTTGTGTGTGTGTTATTTCCGTGTACATTATATTAATGCCACATTTTCATCCCCGTCACCCACCATTGGTCTGTCTTTGTGTATAACCTCCATCTAACCCGGAGTGATGGCATCAGGCAAAGGCTGTTGATGATGAAATAACAGTGCTGAGAAACCCAGCTGGGAAACAGCAGGTTCTCATAATGCACGTAACACACTACACACCCGTTCCCACACAAACACACAAGCCTGCGCACATCTACACACAGAAGAGATTTAGATAAAGAGGATTGTCAGTTAGACTGCTCTGGGATGAACGACAACAGAGGAAATAAGATCAAAGATGAGGAAAATATTCTCCAAGGTTATGAAATCTGTCTGACCTGTGTACTTATTACTAGCGGTCAAGAGTTTAGCGCTTCCGGTGTTAAAACATCTGGCCAGGAACTGAGCCCATGTTCCTCAGCTAACCCAAATATCTGTTGTCAGACAATAGTTGGGTTTCCCAGATATCACACAGCCATATACATATTGTTATTTTGTCAGGAATGAGGAGGGTTTCAGTGCCATAAATGCTCTAGATATGCTTGGCCGTAGTTATTGTCTTAATAGCTTGAAGGCTACATTTTAAGGCTAATGTCAGAAAAGCCACTAGTAAATATACAGATCCATACTGTTCAAACCTATTGTTTATGTGTGAGAATGAAGCTTTGAAATGGATCATTCTCTGAATAAACTAGTTTCTGTAGGGAGACAAGGGTCAGGATTCATTTCTTTGACTATGCCGCCCCCTGGTGTCCATGGATGATATTACACCACGCTGTACCTAAACAGGCAGTCAACCATACCCCTATGCAAAAATAAATAAATAAATCAGTTTATTTTTTTCATTGTGGATTGATGTGTAGACAAAGAGATGAAGAAAACAGAGTGGAACTGACCATTTATTTAAACTGAATAGCATATGCGTACAAAGTGTCTACAAAGCTATAAAATATCTAACATACTTTTAGCCATGAGGGGGGATCAAGTTACAAAGCAAAGATCAGACCCTGTGCATTACCAACAGACACACATTACTAAGTTGCTGATTTTCCTAAATTTACTCTCTTCGCAAAATAGGATAAACAATAGAATAGCAAAGATATACACAACATCTGTAATAAACGTTTTTTCACCTTTATACAAAGCACCTTATCAAAAAACCTCAGCGCACAGACAGATATTCTGCGAATGCACTAGAGCGAAAATATTCAAGGCCATTTTGGAATCGATTACAGACAGGATTTATATTATGTGCTACGTGTGGTTTGGAAAAGAAGATATACATCCAACTTGCACGTACAAGACGATAACAACAAAGACGATAATGAGCCATAAACTCGTGAGCAGTTCGCTGAACCTTTCCAACCGAGGCCACTCTGAACCTTTGAGACGTTGCGTGTGCAGTGCTTCTCATGTTGGCCGAACGAATAGGAACACAATCTCAAATACATTACACCGGGTATGATCTCTGGACATCACAAGCACGGCACTATAATGAAGTGTTTGTCAAGTTTTAGAGGCATTTAGAGCATTTCAATGGCGTCACTTCCCAGTAGCATTACCAAAAAGGCCACACAGGGCTTATTTGACGTGACGCACTAACAGCCTACCAACCATGATGATAGTTAGTGTCCAGGTATGCTTGGGAAGGTAATGTAGGTCGTGTACTCTTTGAGAATCTGTGTTAGATCACATGGAGTTTGTGGTACAGGTGTAATCGGTATGTATTACACGGCTTTGTTGTTGGCCGATGAACGCATACTTTTTACGATTTCTGCTGTTTCACATCTAATCATATCACTCCGCAGGGAAGAAGTCCGGTTGATTTACTAATCAAATTAACTAGCGGCACCTTGTGTCTACTAGACGTTACTCATTGGTTACCGCAGACAAACACTTGGCTAACCAAGGTTAGAAACAATATTACTTGTAATGTATTCGGAGAGCATGAAACGTTTTATTGCTATTAAGAGTAACAGAAAAGTAATCTTACTGGTTTTGTTTATGTTTCTATGGTTACAGTTCTGCTGAAACAATTTTAATTGGCAGAAGCTTGTAAATTACTTTAGCTTGTAATAGATTAATCTTGAATGAATATTTCGTGTCAAATGGTTACTGTCTTTGGTAGTAGCTGTGTAATGAGTGGGGTAATGTTCAGGGAGCCTGTCCTTTATCGGAAAATAAACCCCTTCAGGGTGATTCACCCTGTTGGGGCCGTCTCCCTATATATTACCCCTTACTTATTACATATTGGTACATTGGTAGCGGTCTGACTGTCAGCTGTGACCCGGTGTTGTGTCTGTAATTTAATGAAGACCTGGCAGGGTGGTAGGTTGGGGATTTTTCAAGGGATTTTCCAGGACTGGAGTCACCTTACCAACAAGACCGATTCAACCACATCTCACCATAATCTTGTTTTGTTTGTAAAAGTGTCTCCAAGCCTGGGAAACACCCTCCAACTGCCCAATGCACCACCCCACAGGAATCTAGTTTCTGTCAAAATAGTGTAGTCTTGGCCGCAGGGATGTTTGGACACTTTATAGCATAATAGGAAGACCGATACACCCCGGCCTCTGGTCTGATATGTGAATCATTACTCAATAGGTAAATGAGGTAATGCCAATCATGTCCCAGGACCGATTCTGGTCGGGAATGGAACAATTCAAAATAATAAAATGTACCCTCAGGAGACATAAGAGTTGGTCCTTGTGATCTAATCAGAGCAGAGTCCCAAAACCTTTTTGTCGAGGCCACTGGATCTTCTGGACACCGCACAGCATCACAGTTGGTTAACATATCAAGTCCTGGGACGTTTTGACAGCAGCGGCACACAAGCATCCAGTATTCACAGCACTGGAGCCTCATTCATTAAAATGGACATGATTTCACCTTCAGTTTTGATCTTAAAAAACATTTACAAATGAATCAATTCTAATAATAAAGGGTTTGATCTATTTCAATTATTTTAGAGCAGGGAACTGAAACGGCAAAACATGCAACTCAAAATGTATGTTTGCACAGCTCAGTTCACTTTTTTCACATTTTTATGAATGAGACACCAGACAATATTTAGTGTGTGGGCCTATTTCAGCATGGACCTGTCTGGACGCACAGCGCTGATCCATGCCACATGTACATGTAGCGCATACATGCAAAAACATGTAACTGTAGCTTAAGACACCAGGCCAACATCACATTTTCTCATTGAAATAATAAAAAAACATGCCAAGATGCTTTGGGATGCTAGAGCCTGTGTAGAATTGTAATAAGGGAATATTAGCCCTTGAGTTTCTACTTCCTTGACTTGAATACTGGAGCCTGTGATGCCTGAATACATCTCCGCAACCTTTCTAAAACTTCTGACTTTTGTAAAACATCAAATTTAAATCAATATTTCAAATTCTCAGGATTTCCGTGACCTTATGAACAGCCGTCCCCAACCAAAGGCACTTTGCGCTACTGAGCATGGCAAACCACCGACCGACCCCCGGTGTACCTTATCAACAGGTAAGACTTCTATTTCATTGTGACAGATCTATCTGACTGATGAAAGGGAACTGTGTCTTGAACCATTTTAATGCTATCTAGTTCCATGGTATCTAGCAGACCATGGGCTTTCCTCTACAGCTTTCAATTCTGACAGATTTCCGATAACATCACTGATGAAGGGAATCCCAATTTGCGATAGTGATGGCACTGCCAGAACCAAGTGGCATTTCAGGCTTGAGTACGCCACTCAATATGAACATCCTTAACGTCCAATTCTGGCGGTTGAATCAGCGGATAAAGAAAATGTTATTAATGTTATAGAACATTAAACTACGATACAGTGAATTTCTTTCCTTTGAAGCGATGTAAAGTGAAAC
>JAXDDX010000001.1:17982500-17992500 GCA_034670405.1 Hoplostethus atlanticus
ACACACAGAGGTTAACCTCACTTCACATACAGCGCGTCATTGTCAGGACCATCATGTATAATCACGCTATTCAATAGGGTTAGTAGTAATGCTAGCATTAGTCCTTGCTACAAAAGTATAAAATATAGGCCATTATTATTATTACTCCATTATTATGGGAGCCTCATCTGCTGGACAAAGCCGACGGAGGTGAGGGCAGCGCTGTGAAAAGCGGGTGACAAAAGCAGACGGAAAGAGGTAATAATGAGGAAGACGTGCGGTGCGATACCTCGCGGTCTAGTTACAAACCCCTCCTGCCTCCACTCCTTAAATGACGACACCGTCCCTCACGCAGACACCATCTTTTACAACCCCGAGACCTCGGCAATTATTGAAAATCCTTTGTAAAATGTCAAAGATGCCGCGGTGCTGATGGGGCTTTTTGTAATTCCTGAAAAGCCGGGGTGTGTTTTTTGTTTTTTTTCAAGGTTTCTGCAGGACAATTCAACGCCACCTTCCTTCCTTGTGGTCTGCTCCTCCTATATGTGACTCATCCGGCCTAATCAGTAGTTCTCAACACTTTCACAGTACGGCAGAAAATCACAGAACATCCAAGTTGTTCATTATTCATTATAACACAAATAAGAAGACAACCCAGAGATCCAACCCAGATGAACACGTGCGATCGGTAATAGCCGACCTGCGCCGACTTCAATCTATTGTGTTTTCTTTCTCTCTTTGACCTCTGAAAAGAAGAACGACCAGGCCCACCGGAGGACCCCGGGGGCTCAGATTGAGGCGTAGCGTTGTGCCAGCCGACCCCCCGCCGAGTGCCGGCGCTCCAAATGACAGGAGAGAGGACTGCCTGTTCGCTGTAGAGAAAGGAGGTAATTGTAGCGTGGGTCCCTCTCACCTGAGATAGTGGTGGTCCCTGCTGTCTGCACCGAGTAGGCTTGCTGAGAGAACGGCTTGATACTGAGAGAAGAGAGAGAGAGAGAGAGAGAGAGAGAGAAGAGCATGAAACAGGGAGGAAGAGACAAAGAGGAGGGTTGGGTCTGGTACACATTACCTCGACGGTGCAGCGAGGAATCTTACTTTACGCCGTCTGTCGTCAATAACAGGACCGCAAGAGGTCAAAGCGTCTCGGCGTCCATTAAAAGCCGCCTCAGCGTTACGGTGCGTTGGAAGGATGACGCGTTAGTATCAGACCTATTTCACATCAGAGGGTGTCTTTTGCCATCGTCATCAACACATGACGTTTGACAGGTGTATCCGGACAGAACGTTTTTGATGCTCCCTTACAATAAATTCATGCTAATTAACGCTAAAAAAAGAAAAGAAACAAAGGGTCCAGGCCAGCCCCACACACACATCGTTGCTCTAGATACCTTCTCTCTTCTCCCACGTTCCTAGTTTCTTCCATTCAGGAGCATGTGTGCTCATTAGCAGCTCCTGCACCCCGGGGGCCCTTGAGAGCCTCTTACGCCAGTGGCCCGCCATTATCGTCACAGGGCCACGTAATAGGATTATATCACCGGCCTTCACCACGACTCAGCTAGAGCCAGAGCATGAATAGGAGGCTAATGGAGATGGTATGGAAACAGCAGCTAGAGCTCAAAATCCACTGAAATTAAGATATACTGTATATATATATTTACTTTATTTTATGGCCTTGGACAATGAGATCCGTCAGTATTTGTACAGATGAACGAGCCACATAAACGATCACCCCCCCCCCCACGGATGATGCAGGCAGTACCAAGATGCATCGTCCCTCCAAGTTTAATCAAAATGGGACCAGTGATGTAGCAGTTGAAATGTTGCCTTTTAATTACAGCGCCCCCGAGAGGCCAATCAGGGTACTTTTTAAACACAGTGCCAAGATGCAACGTCCCTCAAGTCTAGGTATACAATATCGGTTCAACTTACTCTTCTGTGGTGGAGCTGGACTGGCCTCCAGGAATCATCCCCTGCCACAGCTTAACAAGACACACACACACACACACACACACACACACACACACAAACACACACACACACACATTAGTACACTGGACTACAATACAAACAACAGAATGGGTGCAAGTGTGTGACTTCCAGTTGAGAACGTTACCACCAGATCTTAAAACAATCTCATTGCTTTATTATTATCCATGTCCTTGTTTTTCCTGCATCTGTGTGTGTGTGTGTGTGTGTGTGTGTGTGCCTCACCTGTGTGTTACCGGGGAAGCTGGCCCGTACTATACCAGGCAGCAGCTTGCTGTGTATGGCCGAGGCCGAGACGATCTGAGCCGAGGACATGGAGGAGATGCTCTGCAGAGCCTTCTCCTTGGCACTCTGGTCCTACACAGGAGCAAACACACACAGCATCAGCATCAGCATCATCATCATCATCATCATCATCTACAATACACAGAGACATGGAGGGTAGTCTGTGCGCACAAAGCAAACCCAAACGAAGAACAAGGACATCGTCGTGAAAAGCAGGAAATGATGGGAATAAAGCACGAAAAACAGGAAACCACAGCCCTGAAGGAAAAAAATAATTGCCATCATCCTCATCCTAGCCGCCATTATCCGACTGGCTCCTCCTGATTCTTCCTTTCATAAATGATTACAGATATCATACTGCAGTCGGGAGAAACTGCCCGATATGCCGCTGCTCGTTAACCAGCAGTACAGGATCGTGGTTAATAGAAGAAACTTTAGTTGGATTTTTTTGCATGGAACTTTTCAAAACACAGTCAGAAAGCGCTTTACAGATAAAGCACTAATAGGAAAGAGAATAAACCGGGTGGAAACAACCAGAGAACAGGTGGAACAAAATAACAGGAACGCCTGACAAGCAGAACGTGTTTCAGGATGTGATCTCGACAGCCAGCGCTCCTCAGGCTGCACACCTGCTGAGATTAGCCTGCTAGCTAGCTAACGTTACACAATGGAGAGTGACGCCGAGTCTCAGGGCACTTTGGCGACGGAGGCTCTTTAGAGGTGGAGGGTTTTCTCTCCTCAACGTCTCAATTTAGTACATTTTTTTTGGCCCTGCTGAAATGATATCTGCAATGTTGATTTATGTCCAGTATTGTAGAAGTCATACAAATATGTTTACAGCTTAAAACACACCTAGCTGAGCCTTAGAAGTAATCAGCAAAATCTTAAAATCTTTTCTAAATCTAACAGGCGACCAGAGTGGATGTCAGTGGGGGTAATATGATCCTGTGAGGTTTCTGTTTACAGCCATGCTGCCGATCCATAGTGATAAAATGGTGTTTTGTTGCCAGTACAGCTGCATTTTCCTTGCCTTTGATTACATAATGTGTCTTGTGTTTTGTAACAGTTTGAACCAAAACTATACTATACTATACTAAACAGTATGTGCATATGGTATATTGGTATGTTAAAAGGTAAAACAAATATATATGGTTTCACTTAAGACAGCTCCTCTTGCACAACAAGCGCTCCTTTTATTACGTGGAGTAATTACAACCAACCGTCGGGAAGAAAAAGATATAGAGGGAGGGAGGGAGGGAGGGAGGGACGGAGGAGGAGGAGACAAAGACGGCAAGAGATTAATGGGGTGGAGAGAGTCTGAGAAGAAAGGAGGGAAGAGGAGAGAGAGGGGTGTAAGAGGATAGCAGGAAGAAGAGGATGGGGGGGTGGGGGGGGATTCTTCATGAAAACCTAAGGCCTAATTAGACACCTAGGATACAGGAGTCACCATGACAGGCATCCCATGGCAAGTCAACAAGGAAGTGAGGAGCATTCTGATTGCACTCGTACCCTTAATGTGCTTAGTGCTGCAGCGCAAATACTCCCTGAGTCACTGCAGGCTGAAGATACACTTGTTGTTTTTGTTGACTTTTTTTTTTGATGAAGCTGATGCTCATTTTCACACACATTTCCCTAAAATCTGTAGTCATGGTAATACTTGAGATCCACGTATTGTTTATTTAGTCTCCATCTTTGTCTCTCAGCCTCACTGTGGTGTTTCTTCACTGCTCTTCCCAGAGATCACCTGTCAATCAAACAGTGTGTCCAGTACTCTTGGATGTTCAGTTGATGCAGTTTGAGTGTCTGTAGGTGGCGCTCTTTTCTTTGTCTGTTCAGCCACGGTGGCTATCGCTGCTCATGCTAACTACCCAGTTCTTCTTCTGTTTATTACAAACTGGAAACGTAAAGCGCATCACTTCCTGTCTCCAGAGGATTGTTCCCAGTAAAGACCTACCAGACACCAGGTGTTGAGAGCAGCAGATGGAAAAGCTTTTATGAGATGCGTACAGGTTGAACCACTATAGTGTTATATCAGTCGACGGCAGAGGGGAGCAAAATGGACATTTATTATCTGTGAAAATTGGCCTCACCCCCCCACTCAGATCAAACCCCTGCTGATGCCCGGTGAGTCTTACCTTTAGTTTGGAGTGAAACTCCCTGGATTTCCTTCTGGCTAAGACCTGAATATGACTGGACACCTATTGAGGAGAGGAGAGGAGAGGAGAGGAGAGGAGAGGAGAGGAGAGGAGAGGGAGCAAGAGGAGGGGGAGGGGGAGCAAGAGGAGGGGGAGGGGCAAGGAGGGTAGAAAAGAGAAGAGGAAGGACCAAACAGTGAGTTGCCATGGTTATGAAAGGACTGTTGCCACACTGGAAGGGCACACACTCACACTCACACACACACACACACACACACACACACACACACACACACGCTACTCCCCTGACAACAGTGAATAGACCCATCTATGCACATCTTTCTAGACAAATGAAAAGGCACCTGGGTACGTAGAGTACTACAGGCCACCACTAGAGTACTACAGTAACCCTACTTACACATGGTGCACCTTTTTGCACTCCTTTAACATCCTGTCAGTGACGTCAGAAGAAGAGGTAAACGTCTTCTTCTTGTCCTCCTTGCTCACCCCTGGACTCTTACGGTTAAGCTATCCCATGAGCTAATGAAGTTACCCAGTTATTAGCGTCATTTCTCCCATGATGTCTGTATACGACTCATTGAGAGTGCTGGTGATAAATACCACGGTAACACTGCTTTCATTATTACCTGCTTCCTCGTCCGCGTCTTGCCTGTTCGCAGTTTGATGTATCTGGCTATCAGCTCATTACGACCTGGAGGAACCAGACAAAGAACATGCTTTAGAAACATTATGCATGCTATTGTCTCTCTCCACACACACACACACACACACACACACACACACACACACACACACACACAGAAAACAGCATTTCTACAAACCATCCTCACATGCAAAGACAAGACAAAATCATGTGACCTGACAAACAACTTGGTGCTTGGTGATTTAGCGCTGCTGACCCAATGACCTTCTGATGTGCAGCATCACATACTAGCACTGCAATCAATGATACCCCTATTGGGCCCTCCACACACACACACACACACACACACACACACACACACACACACACCTGTGGCCCTGAATACACATGACCCAACAATACAGGCATTCATGCAGACCGCCCGTCCCCTGATTAAAGGAACCAGCAGGCCAGCTGTACCCATGCTTATGCACGCGCGCGCACGCACACACACACACACACACACACACACACGCACGCACACACGCTTACAATGCTGAATAATTCAACCCATTCAATAGAGAGCACAGCAGACTCAGCATGACCTGGCTAGTAGATTAGTGAGAAAGAGAGGGAGAGACAGAGTAGGGAGGCATTAAACCACTGCATTACATGCATACTGGAAAACCTGCAAGTGAGAATTGTGTGTGTGTGTGTGTGTGTGTGTGTGTGTGTGTGTGTGTCCACATAAAACACTAATGCTAACTAATGCTAGTTCCATATTGTTGTGCTGCAGCGACCCCCTAGAGTGCTTAAAAATGAGCTTCATATAATCCAGTTAGTTGTTTTATGTACTAACAAGTCTGTCTGTCTTGGTTTGGTTTGGTTTAGTTTCATTTGGCTTGGTTTGGTTTGGCTTGGTTTGGTTTGGCTTGGTTTGGTTTGGCTTGGTTTGGTTTGGCTTGTCCCCTGTCCTGCTTTCTATGCCGACCAAGTGGAAAACCAACGTCAGGCCAGCTGGCCAACTGATGGTCAAGATCAGCACAAAGCCAAACCTCAACACACACTACCCAAATGGCTCGCAACAATAGCCCTAACTAACTAGCAGATGGTGTGTGCGCGCGTGTGTGTGTTTGTGTGTGTGTGTCTGTGTGTGTGTGTTGTTCTGACCAATCCCGCTCTCACTGAGATAGGGAGCTTAGACTGATAAAAATCTACAGCTCCCATGCAGGTGTTTTCCTTCTAGCAGTCAAAAGCTGTGACTGACAACCACACACACACACACACACACACACAGAGTCCTGGCTGCGGCGGCTGACATCTGACTCCAGAGGGGCCAGCTGGTCTTTCTAGGAGGCTTAACGGTGAATTATCATCCTTCACTAACCCTGCGGCACACATCCCTCGCTCGCTCTTTCTCAAAAACTCCCCAGCACCCGCCCCTCACCCTCCCTCCCTCCCTCCCTCCCTCCCTCCCTCCCTCCATCCTCTGCCCCCCCCCCCCCCTCCCTTGTGGTGAATGGCCTTCCCTTATGCTCCCTCCCTCCCTGTCATCCCTCCCTCTATCTTGCCCAGTGAAAGACTTCAAGGCCAAAGTCAGATGGTCATTATCCGTGGCGAGCAGAGCCCCTCCCACCCACACACGCTCACACACACCCACCCACACCCACACCCACACCCACACACACACACACACACACACACACACACTATCTCCAGGCCAGGACCAAAACCACTCTGTTTGAAAGCAGATATTAAGAGGGAAAATCCACTTGAAAACAAAATTCCCGGCGCCGTCCAGAAACGACTCCGTCCCCAGCGAACGGGAGACAAACTTTTGAATGCAAAGTGCACAAACGAGAGACGATTCTAGTGTTGTGAGGGAGTTGTTCATGTTCACACATACGCAATTAAGACAATAAAGTGAGTAAGGCGGGACCTAAAGACCATGTTAGTCGGAGGAAACGTGATAACGTGTACTGTGATTTTACCGACCGTCAGAACATCACATCCTCAGATACTCTCACACTGTTATGCATCATCTATCTATCGAAGCATTCCAGGAGTATCTGGTGAAGTGAAGTATTTTACATTTTTGTTGCGTCCACTTTCTCTCAACCTGCCTTGTCTACTTCAGTTAGTGATTTCCTACATTTCCCAAAGTGCCTTTCCCCCAGAGAACGGGCCAGAGCTTTTTGCATTCAGCTGTGGGGAGCTTTTCTCGTCGCCCCTGACTCATTGCATTCTGGTTCTGATTCTTCTTCCTCTTCTCTGACGGATTTCTCCCGGTGTGATTGTTGAGCGTCGGTCTAGAAAGAAGACCCTTTGCTCTTTGAGTCTGAGGGACTGACACCGAAACCTGACGTTTGCGGCTGATGTTTTAGATAGCTCCATTGTAGCTGCGCTGGAAATATCTCAACGTGAAGCCACGCCGTTTATGTTTGGCAGACACCACCAAGCAACAAAATGGGAAAAGCAACTTGTATCTCCAGTAGAAGTGGTTTTCCTTTACTGTCACTGGATTGAATGATGTCAACAGAGCCACTGACTGGTCATGTCTGTGTGTGTGTCTGTATAGAGAATCTGATTAGTGTGTAAAGTGCAGGGGCGTGCTCTCTGTGGCATCATGTCAAACTAAATCTCACTATCTATGTCAGCCTCTCTCCTGGATGGAGGACAGGTGGACACCGACTACTGCAGGGATTGAACCAGCGAATTTCACAGTGTGTGTGTGTGTGTGTGTGTGTGACAGAGAGAGAGAGCGCACAACCAACCCCTGCATGACACCCCCCCAACACACACACACACGTCAGGGTATACTGTAGCTGTTTTATAATGCGTCACTCAGCTCCAGAGGCAGAACAGGTTCACTAGCACATGAATGATGAGCGTTTTCCTCCTATACATCCATATGATTCCTCTGTAGGGAACAAAGCCGTCGGCCATCACCCTCTACCTCTCCCTGTACCTTGGCCAAGGATAATAGCGCTCTGATTCACCTTTTCAGTCTCTCTCCCCCTTTTATACGCGGCCATTTATGAGTCTTTTATGCTTCGTCCAATACCCACCAAGTTCAACACTTGCACATTTCTCCTTCTTTTTTTAAACCGATGTATTTCCCTGCAGGCAGAGGTGTGTATTTTTAGACCCACACATCCACATTCACACCCTATCCATCATGTTTTTACCTCTTCTGCAGGACTGCCATTCCTTGCACCGTTCGATGCCAAGCTAAAGAAAGCAGGAAACCACTTCTAATAAGCTGCACCGAGGAAACCTGCAGTCATAAAGCAGAGCCAGGGATCCATCTACCTCTTCACAGATCCACAGCACACAAAGAAGAGAAGCTTTCAAAGTTTCTTTTCATAATGATTCTTTTTTTTTTGCGTAAATAGAAAGAGATGATTGGAAATAACCAATAAGTTTCTCCGTTAATCAAAACGAAATAGCGTGCGTGGGGAAAAGTGCCAAAAAGCCGAACATGAGAACGAGCCAGATATCGCCTACATGTTGCAGTAATGATTAAGATCGCCTCTGCCCGCGGTGCCTTTCCTGTTCTGTCTCTGAACAGGCGCTGTCTAACTCAATCAGCTCACCGTGATAAACATGTCAACAACCCAGACACAAACTCAACAGGGTAAACAATAATAATGGTAGAGAGAGAGAGAGAGAGAGAGAGAGAGAGAGAGGAGAGAGAGAGAGGAGAGACTGATTGATCCTCGACTGATCGATAAACCCAAACAGGAGATCTGGTATCGGTGCGACTGCGTGTTTGCCAAACTTTGTGCGCGGTCAGCATTCCTCAAACGACGTGCTGGAAATGAAAATGTGTCCTGGGGTTGTTGTGGCGCCTCCCGACGTGAGAGCAAGAACTAGTGTGTTTTAATCAAACCGGGTCCTGGGGCGAGCACTTCATTAATCGTGTCCCCAGACTGGAGAACGTTTAAACTAAACTAAACCACACACACACAAAAACCTGGGATCCTAATTTATGAGATTAGAAGAATACAACATACAGGAGACAAGACGACAACACGAGCAATATCAAACAGAAATCACTAGAGTGCACTCTGCATTTATGTCCCACGGTGAGAGAGAGAGAGAGAGGGAGAGAGAGAGAGAGAGAGAGAGAGGGAGAGAGAGAGAGAGAGAGAGAGAGAGAGAGAGAGAGAGAGAGAGAGAGAGAGAGGGAGAGAGAGAGAGAGAGAGAGAGAGAGGGAGAGAGAGAGAGAGAGAGAGGGTGAGAGAGAGAGAGAGAGAGAGAGAGAGAGGGTGAGAGAGAGAGAGAGAGACGCAGCTGGTGGCAGCCAGAGGACCATCTGTTCCTCACTCTATTAGTTCACACACACACACACACACACACACACACACACACACACACACACAATCTCTCTCACACACACTCACACACACACACACACACAATCTCTCTCACACACACTCACACACACCCCCTCTCTGACGCTGCCATCGCATGCCTCCTCCTCTGTTTTGTCTTGCCTCTTTCTCCTCTGACACTCGCTGCCCTGTGAGACAGCTCTCTACCGCTGACACACCGAGAAGCATTTCAACAGCTTGCACTGCCACCGGATGTGTTTATAACACCGCGCTCTGAAAAAACATCTACAACAAGGTGGCTAACACACACACACCTATTTAAACCCCCCCTCACTCACCGTACATCTTCCCTTCATCCGACAGTATAATCTTCCTCCTTCCGCAGGGTGGATAGATGGCCAGGGCCTCCTGAAAGCTCTGCTCGATGTCGGGGCTCCAGACCCCCTCGGGGTCCCCGTCCATGGTCTTGTCCCCCCCGGAGTCGCTCAGTCTGTCCATGTCCTCCCCTGGACTCTCACTGCCACTCCAGCTGCTGCGCTCCATAGTGGCGGCTAATGCTAACTAGCTAATGTGGGTCAAATCTACGGGGACCGCAGCTCAGTGCTAACGCTAACGGTTTGCTGCCAAGTAGCTG